>WTSP01101246.1:0-18979 GCA_025331215.1 Actenoides lindsayi | reverse complement strand
CGGTTCACCCCCGGCTCACCCTTCACCATGGCGGCGCCCTCCTCCTCGCCGCCCGGAAGCTGATCCTCCTCCTGCCTCCCTTCCTCGGGGCTGTCGGGAGCCGGGAGCCGGCTGCAGAGCCCGCGCGTCCCCGGCGCCGCCCGGTAGCAGCGGCAGAGGCGCAGAGGCCCCGCCGAGCCGCAGGCCGCCGCCGCCTGCAGCAGCAGCCCCAGCGCCGCCATCTTGAGGGTGCCCGGCGCCGGCTTCAAGGCGAGGGCCAGGCGCGGCGGAGGGAAGGGACCGCCCGCGCCGCAGCGCCCCCCGGCGGCTCGGCGGACCCGGCGCGGGCGCACACGGCTCCTCGCGTCGGCAGCGGGGGGACGATGCCGAGCACACGGGGGGGGAGATCCCCGGGCTGCGTGTCGCGCCAACACCCCCTGAGCACAGCCGACAAAAAAAGAAGAAGAACAAGAACCTGCTTCCACCTCCCTGACAGAGCACGCGGGGGCAGCGAGCGGCAGCAGTTGCCAGAGGGTTTGCAGCGCCCGCTGAAGCTTTACACCCTCACCAAGACTGCTTCTTCCTCTTTTAATAAAAAAGGAGAAGAAAAATCACCTGCCCCTCACCATCACCTGCCCCTCCCCATCACCTGCCCCACCAGGAGCTGTCTGTCCTCCCGCCACGTGCGCGTCCCCGCGGAACAACCCCGCAAGTCAAAGGCCGTGCGTACACCGGGAACAGGTCACGCTGTAGGGGCACAGGTCTGCCCGAGTATGGGGTAGGTGTCACTAAACCTCCCCCAAAATAGGAAGTTTTCACACACGCACCCAAAGAAACGTTACCACAGGGAGATGAGTCACCTGCTCCAAAACCTGAGCAGCCTGGACGGCAAACAATCCCCAGGCCAGTCCTCAAACTATGGACTTCCATTTAGAATCGTCACTGACCTTCTCTAATTAGAAGGAAAAAAACACACATGACAATTTTACTCTGCCTTCAGCAGCATTCGGCAGCCCTCGGTTTCACTCCTGCCCGCGTTCCTTGCCATCCTTGCACAGAAGGACCTCCACGTTACAGGCGAAGCGATGCTTCCGATTGTTTTAATACAAGCGACTGCGAGAACAACCAGAAAGGGAAATTCAGAAACTGCCACGGAACCCAAAAAATCAATTTGGATTTCCTGCTTTCAGCTACACACACCCACAGCCGCTCCAGTGCCCACCTGCTGACTGCATCCGTCCTGCTCAAGCGTTCGTCGTCAGCACCACAGTCTGCTCACAGCCCACTGGCTACCAACATTTGAGATAAACACTAAAAAACTTGAAGTCAGTTTAGGTGGCA
This sequence comes from Actenoides lindsayi, assembly GCA_025331215.1. Taxonomy (NCBI): domain Eukaryota; kingdom Metazoa; phylum Chordata; class Aves; order Coraciiformes; family Alcedinidae; genus Actenoides; species Actenoides lindsayi. Next base: position 17,659 of record WTSP01101246.1, on the reverse strand, counting down.
CGACGGCGCTTTCCCTTCTCCCACACCTCTCCTGACCTGGAGTCAACTGTTGAGGGAGCTGACAAACAACCCAGACCGGTACGTGGTTTGATACGAACGAGGCATGAAATTCTCAGTGGTTGAAATTGAAACCCAAGGTTCATTTTGGTTTGTTTACAGCCCGAATGATTTTTTTTCCCAAGCAATTAATATAAATAAATGTTATTACCTGACCATACACCTGGGAGTGCCGTGGAGTTGTGTGTGTCTTTAAACCAGGGTATCGTTTTTATGCCAAATACCCTATTACTCGGTTAATATTTTGTGTGTAACCCAAAACTTGCCATGAATGGTTGTCTAAGCATCATGATAGAAAAAAAATAAAAGGGAGCAGTTGGGTTGTTTTGGAGAGCGGGGGATTTTTTGTTTTGTGTTTACATCAGACAGTGAAATCTTCGATAAGCCACCGATGGATTAATATCATTGTGCAGTTAAGTTTTGCAGGGCCTGGATTCCAGGAGAAGTGGAGTTATCGAACAAAAGCCCTGTATAAAAACCCCGTGGCTTTGGAAGAGCATACCTGAGCACACAGCACACATCTCACTGCACCAATTCGCCGTTTCCGATACGCACGCCTGTTAGAACCTCTGTCAATCAGACAAGTGATTTTGCCTCTGTAGTTATTTTTTACTAAAAAAAAGAAACAACAAACCCAAAGCAAACAAGAAAAGATCAAGAAGCAGCATCAGAAGACACCAAAAAAGCTTTGCTGTTCTTTTTTTTTTTTTTTCTGAAAGATATGAAACATTTTTCTGGCGCTCTAATTATGAAGGCTTAGATCACAGATTTTAGGAGCATTAGTCCACTGGAAAGGAAAGCACTCTTGCTAGACAAGCCGCTCCATCTAAGGTAATTAATTATATGGAAATCTTTTGATTGCACGTTGCAGGAAATAGTTCAGAAATAAACTTCAGTTGGTTTGGAAATGAAAACCTCCAGGAGGACTAGAAAGAAAAGGTGTCTGGAAATAGTCTGTTTACAAACATGAATACATCCTTCTGGGAAGGGACATCTGCCATGGAGCGACTGAACTCGACAAGAGTTGCTGGTTTATGTAGCATTTTCCCAAGATCTAGATGAGGCAATAAGCTGTCCAGCAGTGAAGAAAAAAACCAACACCCTACTAATCACAGCTACTAAGCTGTTTGAAGTCATGAACATCAGAGAAGAAACACAGAAGGTAACAAGAGCCCTGAGGAGCTGAAAACCAGGGCTGGAGACAACAATGATTCAAAGCAAAACAAACAAACCCCAGATAAATAAAGCACATCTGGGGAGAATCTTGGAAACACGCAGCGAGTAGGAAGGAGAAAGCGTGGAGAAGGTGCTGGAAGACTGCGTGCCGGTGCATGGCAAGGCAAACTGGAGTAGGGCTAGTGGTTTGTCACCGTAAATGGTAGCAAAATTATCTTAGGAGAACGGGGAAAAATGGTTAAGACTCAAGTTATTTAAAAAATTCCACGCACTGAGTCCCAATATCTTTATTTTGCAGAGATGAGCATTAAACAGCAACTAAGTAACGGCTCAAAGGCCTCTTCCCAGGACCTGCCAGTCAGGCAAGCCGTGGGTGACCCACCTCCCAGCACTCTGCAGATGCCCCTCGAGGAGCCACAGTGGGTTCAAAACTTCCCTTTCCCCCAGAGCGTGAGTGGCAGAGCAGCTGGAGTCCCCAGCCTGGCCGTGACAAACCAGTAGCCCTCAAGAGGAAAAGCTCCTGGTCTCACGGGCTACAATCCAGGTCCTGCTATTTGGCAGATGAGGAGGGGTTTTTACTCCCAGCTAAAACGACCTCGTACATAAGTAAGGTGCTGGGAAGGTTTGCTTCCAAGGCAGAAGCCGCAGTGCTGGTGAGCAGTGTCACGGCGGTGGCACAGCGGTGGCACAGGAATGGCTGGCACACTCTTGTGCTCCCCACGCAGGAAAGCAGAAGGGCGACTGCGGCGGGCGGGGAGGCAGTGACCCATCACCACTGCGGCCACAGCGCGAGTATTTTATTCCCTTGTACGCAGCGAGTAATGAACGGATGAAAAGAAACAGCCAGTGACTGGAGGGGTATCTTAAGGAAAAAATAATAATCTAAAGAGAGAGGCTGGCAAAGCCGTGAGAGGGAACGAAGGACACGGCAAGAGTTGATGGATACTGATACAAACACCAAGGAGAAAGAGGGCACCTACGGAATTGGTACAAAGGACGCGGGAATGTTTAGGATGGTAAAAATCAAAAGAGGAAAAAAGCACCTTTACCTGAAGCTAAATAGCAAACGAGTCAACACTGTCACCCACTGGATAACACAACAGGTCTCCTCCCCTTCCAAACGCCCTTGTGTCCCCGAAATACTCGCCGGTACCCGTGTAACCCAGCGCATCCACCACACACCCCTCCTGAGCTGCACTAACCACGCCGGGAGATCCACCTCTCGCAGCCCCCACCCTGGCCTGGCGAGCTGGGCTGCCCTCAGAAATAAAGCCACCACCAGAGCTGCCCTCGTAGCTATCTCTAGCTCAGGAGTCACCTCGCCGTCCTTTTGTGTCCCTAACGCACGGACAAAACCACTTGCAGCATAAACCCCTCAGTTACCCAGCACGCAGGAGGACAGGGCTGTTTCTTACACTTAGGTTTCTTCATCAACCTGCTCGAGCATTAAATACTCTGGACACAGAATAAAGCAAGAGTTGAAGATCGTCTCAGGCTCTTACCTTTAAGGGAGTTCAGCGAGAACATCTCCATCACAGTGAAAAGGGTGGATTCCTAGGAAAGCAGGAGGTAGCAAAAAGAAACGGGAAGTTAGTATTTAATATTTCCTTTGAGATCTTTCACACGCTGAGAGCTTCTGAAACTGTCTCGAACACGACACCAGGCAGAGAGGCCCCAGGAAATTTCACCTTGGGGTTTATATTCCGGGGTGCTGCTTGCTGTCCTGCTCTATACCCGAAGGGAGAGGTGTCTTCTCCACCAGGAGCTTTTGGAAGTGCTGTGTCTCTGGGATAATAGTGATTTGAGCACAGTTTTTCAAAGCCTTTTCAAGCCAGAATGCCAAAAGCAGGTAGGCTACTGCCATTACTTCCCCTTTCTAAGCAAAAAATTAAATGTTTTTTCTGTTGATGGTAAATGCTCTTTGCTGAAATTACGTTAAACTTTCCATTTTAATTTCTTACTAAAACAGCTTTTGCTTAAACAAGAAAAAGCACCCAAAACACAGCTAATAGTTTTCAGCTGTCACACCAAATATCAAGCACGTTTTAGGCAGAGTAACAAGGATTTTCGAACAAACTTGGATCAGATCAGCGAGGGTCCTCATTTACACAGAGCTAACAATAATTATCCATACTAATGGCTATTTCTTATCCATATTAATGGTTATTCCCGTACACATAATTAATATCCCACGATTATTACGCATCCAAACTACTCACTTTTGCTTTCACTAAAACTAATGACAAAGTTACTGTTTACTACAGCAAACGAGGCCTAAAACACCACCATTTTCAGGACAGAACTCTGTGGACACACCACCTTGTTCAGCCAGCCTACGGCACACGAAAGCGACCCGCTGCTGCTGACGAGTGACTACAGAAATGAGAACCACTGTGAAGTCCCTGGGAGAGACGAGCAGCAGCACGAGCGGGAACGCTGCGATACATTCTGCCATCTAAATCACGCAGCTATCGGCCGCTTCTGCCTCCCAGATTTTGCAGTGGGACAAAAAGATGGAAGCTGCCCACAGAGAACGGGCACTGCAGAGGGCACAGGGCCGCTGGGCTCCAGCGGCTCTCTGGGGTGAGGTACCATGCAGGCAGATCCCTGCAGAGCTTACCTACAGGGCATGACTTACTGGGGCAGAGACGGCAACGTCTCACCCGCCCCGGGCTGGGCAGGAGGAGCGCTTCCAACACTAAACACAACACCAAGTTGAAGGAAATGGTCTCTTGAAAAAAAAAAATCAATGGAAAACTCCACGCTGATGAGGTTGCAGGATTAACAACAGAGAGGCCCGTTGACGAGCAAGACTCTGGCAAAGCTGTTATGTGTCGTCAATCCCCAGTTCCAATGGGGACCCTGACTGTGCAACCAGTAACAGCCCCGAGCTTCAAAGAGCTACCGTCAGACGGGGTGGGAGTGGGGACAGGACAGGGAAGAGAATAAAGGCAGAGAGAGATGAAACAATCCCGTTGAGGTCCTTGAGCAGGATCCCACGGATGAGGGATCCCCTTCAAATGACACGGAGGAATTCATAGAATGGTTTGGGTGGGAAGGGACCATTAAAAGTCATCTGGACCAACCCCCTGCACTGAGCAGGGACATCGGCAACTCATTCGAGTACTTCAAGCTTGAGCATCCAGCAGGAACATGGTCTGAGCAGAGACAAGAGCTTGGATAGGTAAGCTTAGGTTTAAGGTATGGGTCACTAAGAGATCAGCCCCTGCAGTATCATCACTGGATTGCTCAGGACCAGATCTGGTGGATCAAAACCCAGAAGACTGTGAACTGGGAATTGGTTTTAGCCCAGCCAGCAGCCTGGTGGAAATCCCAAGGTTTTGTTTCTGAAGGAAACTGGTGTCCAACTACAGCAGCTGCTTCACAGCTCATGGCAATGAAGGGGCTGCATGACCACTGCTGAAAGGAGGACACCTTGGAAGATTCAGAACATACTTTGTTGGGCTCTGATGACAGAAGGGAGATGTGGGGCCTCATCAGACACTGGATTTACAAAGAAGTGGAACGTGATGACACAGGATTCTTACAGATGAGGCAGTGGAACATGTGGAATGAAAATCAACCACGGCCAATGATGCCAAGTGCCTCATGCCTCACATTTGGCAAAGTACTGGAATCCCAGGTGGCAAAAGAGACATTAAAACTTCATTAGCAATAGATTTACTGCCCCTACTGCAAAGACAAAGGGTGAAACCAGCGAGCGTGGCACTAGAAATTGTTAAACAAAACCTCAAAGGTCTGGGCATTGGGTCATGGTTGGGTTTACTTGATCCAGTTGGAAATGGCTACGAGCATGCAAGGAGAAACCATGCCCTCATGAAAAAAAAAAGTCCACCAAGATGCAGTGGGTACCACAGAACTTCTGGTTACTGTCTGCTGGGATACTCCAGCAGTGTAGGAGGAGGTATAGCCCCGAGTGCTTTGTCGTGAGAACAAAGGAGAAATTGTCTTGTCTTAGGTACCATTCACCCTTGAGGATCACCTGCACCAGGCTCCATGCAAAGAAAAACCATTTGAATTTCAGCTATTTGGGCCAAAGAAGGGGTGGATCTGTGCAAGAAGCCTTTCTTTATGCATCCTGATTCCGCAGGATTCCCATTGCCAAACTCCGCCAAGCCGGAAGGGGGGACAATAAAGCGCTGGGGGTAGGATGAGGTGTTGGATGCTCTTGGGCACCCATTGCTCATGAGACCGAGCGCTGTGGACTAAACGGGTAACCCAGAGTGATGGTTCCAATGGCCAAGGAAGAAAATATGGGGCTAATAGGGATAACAGAGTAAGTTAGAGGTGAGTAAGGGAGAGATGAAATTAAGCAAAGGGCTATGAGCCATGCCGGAGAACAGCTCTGTAACAGGAGAGAAGGCTTCCCCACGGCACAGAACAGAAAACCAGTGGAGAGCCCAGCACCTCAGGCCGTCTCCGGGTCGCCCCGTGCCGTTTCCCGAAGCGGGGCTCAGCTCCCCCTCCAACCGGGGCTCTCCCCGCCGCCCACTCGCCCAAGACCCGAAGGGAGAGGCGCCCGGGAGCTCGGCCGTCCAGCTCCGCGCCCCCGTGGGCTGCGCTCCCCGGCTCCCCGCGGCGGTGCTGGGCAGCGGCGGGCAACAGCCCGCGCCCCCGCCGCGCACACGGCCGCTGCCCGATCCGCGGAGCATCCCCGGCCGCCCCGCCCCTCCCCGCGCCGCCCGACCGCACAGGCCCAGGCCCCCGCACGGCCCCTTCCCGCGGGCCGGGGCTCATCTGAGGCCGAGGCTCCCGCCCCACTGGGCGGGCACCGCGCCCGGGCTCGGCCGCCGCGCCCCCCGGGGCTCCGCGCCGCTCGGCCCTGCCACCGCCTCCCCGGCTCATCGCCTTAGCACCGCCGGTCGCCCCGCCGCCGCCACCCGCCCGGCTCCGGCTCGGAGCCATCCTCCCTTTCCTTCCCCTTCCTCACGCCGCAGCCCTCCCCGGGCCTGGTCCGGGGGTTCCGAGCCGCGGTCCCTCCACGCACCGAGCGGCCCGACCCCACCGCGGGCGGAGCGGCGCCAGTCCCGCTCCCCAGCACCGACCTCCTCACAACCAACTCTCTGGCGCCGGTCCGCCACCGCTCGGACTACAACTCCCAAGAGCCCCCGCGAACCGCTTCCGGGGCGCCGCCAGCGGCCGCCGCCGTCTCTTCCGCCCCTTCCCCCGGAAACGAAGCCTCCCGCTCGCGTCCCCCTCCAGCGAGAAGCAGCGCGTGGTAGGGGGGCGGGGCCTGTCCCCATGGCAACAGCTGGCGCCAGCGCGGGGCGCGGCCTGCGGGGAGCAGCGGCCCCGGCCCCTCGCAGGGTCCCGACCCCTCGCAGGGCCCCGGCCGCTGCCGTCGCCTCTGCGCCCCTCGCCGGCCTCGTCGCCGCGGGCCGCGGCCGTTTAGTGCCGCCCCCTCCGCTTCAGCGCGGTGCCCCGCTCTGAGGGGCACGGCTGGGACCTGGCTCCGGGGCGGAGATGGTCCCCTCGGCCGGCTTCCCGCGGAGACGCGGGCGTCCGTGGGGCAGCAGGGCCGGGCCGCCTCGCGTGAGGTGCGGCCTCTCTTGCCAGACACTGGCTGCGGTGCCGCTGCAGCCCAGCGCTTGCCCCGGGCCGAGCTTCCCGGAGTGGCGTGGGGTTCCTGCGGGGCTCGGCAGCAGGGAGGAGAGCTGCCTGAGCAGGGCCCGCCAGCACCGGTGGGCTCAGAACTTATAAACCTGCTCTAGGCTGGAGCTGTAGCCGCGGTCTTTGAGCTGCTGGTGGCAGGAGATGGCAAAGCTCTGCCACGGTGGTAGCCAGCCTCGAAAGGCTGCGCTGGGCCACGTGCATCATTAGCATATCAATGTCAAGCATCCACCAGCCTGAAAACACATGTTCATGTTTAACCTACTTGCTGTGTGTATCTCTAGGTAGAAACTTACTCCTGATCTTAAATGTTCTCTTACGGGTTGGAATTAGAGCTGCTATCCACGGTGCAGGTGCCCACTGTCCTGGAGCAGGCCTGCTACAGGCTGAATCTGCAGTGGGTTAGTTCCTCCTCTGGTGCGGGGTGAGGCTCATAGCTGGAGTAACCTAAGGAAAGGAAAGAGAAGCAGCATTTGTCCCCCACGTTACTAAGGCCCTGGTTTGTACTAGTCACCTAATCAAATGTTTCTGGGCAGTTCCAGATGCTGTCCGGAGATACCAAGTGGCAGCCTGTAAAATAGTGTGGATGTCCTACAGCGTGTCCTCGCTCTTGACTCCATTAGAAGGCAGAACACGGACTCACTGTGCCTGGGTTCTCAAGAACCACAAGCTAAAACATGTCTCTGCTGTCTACAAAATGTTGGAGCCAAGTGGGATCAAGCTCTGCTCCCAAGGAACAAGGGACAGGACAAGAGGAACCGGCCTCAAGTTGCCCCAGGGCAGGTTTAGGTTGGAGCTGAGGAACAATTTGTTCCCCTGCAGGGTTGTCCAGGGCTGTGCCAGGCTGCCCAGGGCAGTGGTGGAGTCCCCGTGATCCCTGGAGGGGTTTCCAAGCCCCCTGTGGAGCTGTGGTGCTGAGGGACAGGGGGCAGTGGTGCCCTGGCAGTGCTGGGAGGTGGTTGGACTCCGTGAGCTGAGAGGTCTCTGCCAACCAGAATGATTCTGTGATTCCCCCTAACAGTTTATTTGCATGCGGAGTTCTTTGCTTGTTTTTCTGGCCATTTCTATTCACTCTGATTTTTCATAACATCCATTTGTCAAGTTGACCTTTCAGTGCACTAATCCCAAGAAAAGCTCTGTTTCTGTGCGACTGAAATGACATTTGAAAATACTCTTCCTCCTCCAAAGCCGTTTGCACTGAGAAGCGTTAAGATGCCCAAGATGCCTTCACCTCACTGAATTTCTCTGTTTCTTACCACGCTCTGCAGGCAGCAGCAATCTGCACATCAGTCGTACAATGAGCCAAAACACGATGGAAAGGAAGTCACCTAAGGGTAAATCAAACTGGAATTCCCCCTAAATTTATCTGTCTGCTTGCAGGACCAAAAGTCTGTGTAGGATAGACTGAAGGACGCGTGTGGGGTGGGAGGAGGTGGCAAAGAACAGAGAAAATCCACACCTGTGGCAGATGTTCTGGGGTCTCCAGCCACTGCACCTTGGCTCAGAAGATGGAGCGTGGAGTCCAGGTATTGCTGCAGACACTGAGGGCCAGGTTCATGGGTAACGCTCACCCCCTGCAGCACCTACAGATAACAACGGGGACAATAAAAGAAAGTGTTAAGATAAGGGGAGGAACCTGTGCCATTATTACTGGCTTAGCTGCATGTCGCTCTAAAGTCACCTGTTAAGTAAAGCAGTTTGGTTCTGGGGGCTTTAAATGGCAAATTGCTTTAATATAAAGACTTTGTAGAGAATATGTCAAGCTGTCTAACGCATCGTCATTTAATTATAGTCCTCTACTTGCTTCCCACCCATTACAACATTTGCACTCGTATTACTTTGTAGTCTCTGCTCCAAGCAACCCAAGAAACGCTGCAAAGGCTGTTTTGAGACAAGACCTAAACACAGCTTATCACTCCTTGTGGCTGCGGAATGAAGGTAAAAACCACCGAGGGTGTTTGGATGGTTGTGTTGTTGCTGTTCCCAGGCTTTAGCTAATCATCTAGTTCTGAAGAACTGCCAAAATACCATGTCCAGCAGAACCAACAGAAAACAGCCTACTGCCCTCTCATTAACCCAAGTGCTCTAGAGCCATCACAGCTCCTCTCCATGTTCCTGCCCTACCTTAGGTCTTCATCTAGACACCTAAAAATCCCTGTTTTTTCCCCAGCCATGTCCCCTAAACAGACTCTAGTCCATTAACCTCCCTTCTGCCCACGTTCCTTCACCATCAGCTGTACAACAGACACAAGCAGAGCAAAAAGCATGAAAAATGGGACGTGGCTGTTGTGTCCAGGCTGCCTGAGCCCATGTGAAAGGGGCTGCTTTTACTCCTCATTTCTAGAGGAGAATTTGGTTATCTCTGTGTTTTTTCAGCGTCTCCGTTAATTTGAAACTAATTATCAGGTTTGAAAGATACCAGCAAAGGGACACTGTTGCTTTAGGTAAAAAAAAATGGACCTCGTTATTGCCCAGCCTTAAGTAAGACTAGAGACAGACCTGGTTGAGATGTCTCTTTCCCAAATGAAGTTCCAAAAATATAATGAAAACACGGTATTAAAATACTCAACACACACCAAAAAACCCAAAAAGATTCTAGTTTTTGAGACTGAAAACTGTTCAGTTTTCAATGAGCGCAAGCACTGAAGTCTTGTTGTGATTCTAGTAGAACACCCTTTTTAATTTTTCATTTACTGTCTTTTACTGTAAGTCAGACATTTTAACTCTCACTGAGTGAATTAAATGAGTAGCTGGTACTGGTTTTAGTCCTTTTAAGACCTAACACCTTTACAGTCCAGTTAGACTTTCTTGTGGCCTTGCTCAAACCATTTTACACGTAGTTGGCTTTTTTTTTTTTAATCTTGTTCCTGTCCTACAAAGGGTCTAATACCAGATTAATGGGGTGCTGGACTCAACAGCCCCTTCCGACCCCCACCATTCTATGGGTTTATGATCAATGTAATTTTATAGATGTTTATTGTCTCTTTCTGTCACAATACCTGAAGGATACTGAAAAAATATGGTAGGATAGAGGAAAGAATTTCCATTTCAGTTCAAGCTTTCTGAGGCTTTTTCTATATTTAAAGTTTAATACAGGTTTTGGAAGATCTGTGAGAATTAACTTGAAATGTTACTGTATTTTCTTGGAAGGTCAGTTGTTATTTTAAAGGCACTAGAAGCAGGAAGATGGTTTAAAAAGTGAAATAAAATCAAATCACAAACCCAGAAAGGAAAATCTGGCTGGCCTCGTACACGAGTTGTAATCAACGGAACAACTCAGAAAGATCATTTCCTGATCCCCTCTGTGGAGAAGGAGGATGTTAAAATTCCCCACCGTACCCTTTAAGGCTCCTGGATAACATATTAAATGTCAGAAAAGTAGATACCGGGGCAAATTGATAAATTGCTTTTTAAATTAAATCCAAGAATTGCGGAAGAAAATTGTGCAGTCAAGCAGCTAAAAAAAAAAGTCTTAAAAGTGCCTCTAATGGAAGTTGTTAAAGTGGATTGTCAGTGGATAATACATCGTGTCTTAATTTTGGATGTGAAACTCCATGCTTTCATTTCTAATATCTCTTTATGGCTCTCATGATGAGATGTGACAGGATGTGGGTAATTCTGGGATAGTAAGAAAGTTATGTGGGCTGAGTTCTGTGCTAGTCAAGGAAAAAAAAAAAAGTATGGATTTCCCCCCCAGTATAAAAGAGTTATAAACCACCCAGTGGTATCACACTGCAGGAAGTAACATTATAACCTGTTCCCAATGAAACGTTAGTATTAGAAATAGAAAAATCTCAAGTCCTTGGAATTGGAATAAAAACACCTCTTTACATTTTTAAATACCCTTTTTCTTCTTATTTTTCCATTTCTTGCCTTGTCTCGGGCACCTTTTTGTGGTGTGGTGTTTGTTAAAATGGATAAAAGCTTTCCTCTGAATTACAGTGGCCTGCAAATATGAGCAGCAATGGCACCACCTCTCCAACTGCAGCTGTAAAGTAAACCTTTGGGAAAAGCTTTTCCAGGGGCAAATGAGACAATAGTGAATGTTAAATGTTGCTTTTGGCTTTTTGCTCTTGCAAAAACATTTAATCAAGTATTAAATAACATTCTTAGAAACCATGCTGTTGATCTGCTACATTAATAAATCAAGCTGCCAGAAATGCCTAATAAAAGGCAATAGCATAGAATAGCTAATTATGACATTTTTAAATAAAACTTCAAATAAAGGCATTACTGCCCCTTCTTTAAAGAACGTAAACCATCCCACCTTATGATGAGCACGTAAGGAAGCATTGCTTCTTCAGTCTTAACGTCTCTTCTGGTGGCTTGAGCACTCGGGGGAGCTCTCTCCAACTTGTGTGTTTTTCAGGTGTTATTTCCTACAGAACTGCTTCCTCTCCCAGTCCTGCCACTCTGACCCTGCTTAGTTGGTATTCTGCCTCGTGGTGTTATCCTACAGGAAACTAGGAAAGGGTAACTCTGGAAGATGTTGGTTGTTAGAGACTAGACAGTAGATTGGGATGTATCCAAGAGACACAGACTTTGGTCTGCCAATGGAGGCTTTCCCTGACCTGATGCGAGGTCCCCCAGTAAAGGAATACAGTCTTCACTGGTTTGAAGGAAGTTAAGTTTTTCTAGTCTTGCTCGCTGTTCTGAGTTATCGACACTGGCAATTCTGCTCTGGAGAGATCGTGGTTTGCCAACTACCTGCTGCAGAGCCCTGTTTCCTCCTGCTGTGGCCCTGGGAGCAGTGACCGAGCTGCCAGCATCTCCTTCCCTCATGCCCAGACCAGCTGGAGGGCCCTCAGGGTCTGGGCTGAACGCTGACTCTTCATTACTTGGCCTGCATTAATCACTGAGACGCTTTGGTCATCGAATCGGCGTTAAAAAGGGGTTGAAGGCGGGAGAAGGGCTCCGGAAGAAGAACTCGGCGGTAGAGACGGGCCTTGTACTGGATGTGCTGTTGGGCCGGGCCGCTCAGCGCTGGAGAGACGCCACCGACTGAGCTCCGGACCAACATGGCCGCCGAGCGGACCCTCGGCCTTATATAGACTTGGGGGGGGAACTTGCAGTTCTGATTGGCTTACCAGCCTGCCCTTCTCACCGCTCCTCCCACCCCCAGCACGTGCTGGCGCTATTTACCCATGCTGATTGGCTCCTTAGCGCTCCTGCAGCCAATCAGCGTCCGGCGCGGGGAAAAGGGTCTCTGTGCGCCTGCGCAATGCTGAGGCGCTCGCGCTCCCCCTCAGGAGCGGCTGCTGCCAGCGCCTGTTTCCCGCCCTCGGGCCGTGCCCGCTGCTCACCGCGGCCGTGGGGCCCGGCGCTTCTCTCCCGCCTCCCTTCCCCGCTGGGGGACTCCCCCAGCAGCGGCTCTGGCAAGCGAGGCCGGCGGCGCGGGACGGTGGCACCCGCGGTGAGTACGGGGGTGCCGCGGCCCTTCCCCGGGGGGAGGCGCCTCGGAGAGAGTTCCTGAGGTGTTTGTAGAGTTGGCTGAGGCTTCTGGCAACTCAAACGTGCGGTTTTGGGTTGTTTAAGTCTAAAGCAGCATTTTAATGGTGCTGCTTCTGAATATTGTGGGGTTTTGAGGTAAAAGAGTAAGAAAACCTTTTCTTCTGCCGTCCCTGTTTATCATGTGTTAGCTTCCCCTGAGCTTTGGGCTTAAAGCCCCAAAACGCTCCCTGTCTCATGGGCTGCGTAGGCCCTGTCCTGGGCTTTGGTGGGGGAAGGAGCGAGGAGTGATGCCAGGTATGAATCCCAGTGTGTGGGGACAAACACTGAAGCTGTGCTCTCATGTCTCTGTCTCCCTGCTGTAGAGTGGACAATGCCCGGAGCCCGGAACTGTGGTGTGGTGGGGAAGCAGCTGGGAGCTGCTGGAGCACCAGGCAGAGCTATAGTGATGGTGTGAAGGCAGCAAGGGGTGGGAGACTTCACCTTGTGTTTGCTTCTTCATCTTCCTTGTGAGCTCCACAGTGGTTGAAGCCACCACGTTGGTCCTTCCATAGTGTCAAGGTATGACCAGAGATCCTTGAAGGTACCCCTTATGGTTCCTAGAATGGTTTGGTTTTGTGTATTCTTAGTCCTCCAAAATAAAATAAAGGAAAATAAAACCATGAAACAAAAAAATCGCTACAGAAATCCACTGTGAAAATTTACTGTGCAAGGTGTGTGGAAAGTGATTGAGTTGGCAGTCATAAAAATACCTGAAAAAACAGTGTTTAGGAAGATTCTTGTTTCTGATTTTAAGCTGATACTTGGTGTTGATGGCACTTCTGACTTGGATTGTTTGTGTATGTTGGTTTTAAAGATGCTTTTAAAGGAGTGACGTAGCTGAGTAGTGCTGGGATTTCTGGGCAGCTTCTGGTCACCAAGCCAAGTAACTTAAGAGGTGTTTTTAGCCTTAAGTTCTCTGAAGCTATGAAGGGTCAACTTTTGCAAGCTGCAGCTGTAGAACAGGGAAAATACTCATGTTTTAGAGAATGCAGAAAAGAAACATTAAGACTCCTCCTTTTCTAGAAGCCAGCTTTAACATTTTCCACTGCAAATTCTGATGGAAGATACTCTTGATACCCTCTTGAGGTACCTGATGCTCAACTGGTGGAGCTTTAGTCTTGGGGTGTTGAAATTGGACTAATCGCAACATGCAGAGGCTTCACTTCAGGCCGAGGCGTTGCCTAATGAAATAAAACATCTTGTGGGTTTGGTTTATTTTATTTAGAGAAGAGCTTGGTTTCTTTCACAGATGGCTCCAGTAAAGGTTGTTCTTGCTGTATTCGTTCAGTAAAAGTATCTTGTACTTTAACCAGGTTAGTTTCAGCCTAGAATTGCTAGGGCTGTGGTAGAATGAGGCAAGAGAAAGTAGAGATTATTCAAAGCAGACAATTTCTGCTTATTTCTGCTACAGCAGTTGATAGGTTAAATTCTTAGCAGATTAATCCTGAGCTTCAGTCGGTAACATTGCTAATCTTCTGAAGGGAGGTGCTTCAGTAGTTGTGCTTTTATTCTGGGCTAGCTCTGCAGATAATAGGTGTCGCTTTCTCTTGACTTATATCATAGAAATCCAGAGGATTCTGGAAGCATTAGACCAAATTAGAAAAGTCTAAATCTGTTTAGATGGCTCTTTTAATCCAGTTACTTGCAGTGTGGTCTCTTATGCTTGAAGAGTTAAGATGTATAGAGTGATGTTAAACCCAGCTGAAATACTACTTTCCGCTTCTCTATTCCATGAAACTTTATGCTTGCTGCCTTTGCAATTAATCCTCTTAATTGCAAGTAAAGCATTGTAGATCCTATCGCACGGGAGGTGCCGGTTGTGATGATCTGAATTGGTTGTGCACGTTTCTGCCTGGGAAAACCCCTCGGTTTCGGTTCGGCTGTGGTAGTTCCAACTGGTCACCACTTATCACAGTAGCCTTGCAAACACAGCATTGCAAGATGTTTGCATTAATATCTTGAGCACCATCTGTTCAAGTTAACTTGAAGAGTTACAAGTTCTGGAACTTGAAGAGACTGTGCTCAAGGTATTCATGAAACGGCTCTGTTGGGTTTTCTTCTGGTGCCTAAATGCTTCTAAGATTTTTTTTTTTTGTTCTGTAGACCTTGGCTGGGTACTTGCCTTGGGAGACAGTTCCCTTGTAGGCAGACACTGGAATAAATAATTGAGAACTTCTCTTGTATTCAGCTGACATCCCAAGATAAGCATAAATCTCATAAGTACCCAAACCGGAATAATTCAGATACTAGGAATTAATCTGGACCTTGTCAGGGAAGAGGCCAAAGGTTTCTGAGCATATACTCATAATCAGGATTTCCACTGTGGAACTTGGTGAGGGAGATTCCGGTGGTGAGATCCTGTGCAGTATGATCTGTCTTTGATCACTGCTGAATGAGTAGATCTGTAGAACATAACATGATCCCAATATTTAAATGTTTTGTCTCTTCAGATTTTTCTCGTTAAATTATCCTCTGCTTGTGTAGGAAACACTGTCTGAAGTAGTGCCTTTGTTTCTGCTCTCTAGCGGTGGCTTTCAGATCTGCACAAGATACAGTTTTCCTTCTAAGAGAGGCAGAAGCTTCAAAAGCCATCTCTTTGTGATGGAGGGGAGATGGAGCCCAGGGGTAACACTCCCCGACAAAGTGTTGCCCAGACACTCACAGACATGGGAGCTCTTAAAAGAAACAAAATTTATTGGCTATTTACACAGGATGAAGCTTCCTGTGTCTCTTGGCAGGAGGAGGGTCCCTGCTGTAGAGGAGCAGGCACAGAGGCTCTGCAGGTACCTGGGTTCTGTTCAATTCATCGTGGGGTGGTGGACAAAGTGCAGAATGTTCTCTGGAGGGTGCTCCACAGAGGGTCTCACCAGCAGCTCTCCAACAGTGCCTAGAATCAGAGAATCACAGAATCATTTAGTTTGGAAAAGACCTTTAAGCTCATGGAGTCCAACTGTTGCCCCCAGCACTGCCAGGGCACCACTAAACCATGTCCCTCAGCACCACAGCTCCACGCCTTGTAACTGCTGAGCTCAGGTGGAAGCGTGCAGTGGGTGGTTTCAGGGACACGAGCAGCAGGCAGTTGATTATGTCCTTGTGGGTGCTCAGCTCACTGTAGGCACTGCCCACACCCACGGCTGGATGCAGCCCAGTCAGAACGTTGGTCTTGGGAATGGCTTGGCAGACATAGCAGAGGCTCCCACCTTGTCCAGAGCCCATGTCACAAGGGTCTGGCTTGTCCTCCTTCTCCTCCTTGGCACCGCTGGAGCTTCCCTGCTGGCTGACGCTGCCAAAGCCAGCTCTCTTCTGCCTGGGCCACCAGTAGAGTCCAGCGAGCATGAGCAGGACTTCAGCAGAGGCCAGAACCCACCAGTACTGGCAGGCAGTGAAGCCGAACAGCTTCTGGCTCCTTTCCATCTCCAGCAGCCAAGTCATCTGCCTCTGCTGCTCCTCCTGCTGCAGCAGGAGGTCTTCCATGGCCGTCTCACTCTGGTCATTCGCCTTCATCACCAGCTGCAGGATGCTCAGGATAGTCAGGACGTGGGTGGTGCCCACAGCCATGGCCTGGAGGAGGAGGGAGAGAAGGGGCTCAGCGGGGTTGGGTGGGAGGAGCAGGGGAAGGAGACACAGGGGCCAGGAGATGGGTGGGAGGGGGCGCGAGGGAGCTTCAAAGCAGCAAGAGGGTTGGTGGCTGTACCCAAAGTGCTCCCAGCACCTGCTGCACCCTGGCTCCAGAAAAGCTGAGAATCCACTCTGGGAACCTGATCCAGCCCGGTCTCTCCCTGGCTTGTCCCACTCACTGCTGGTGTGAGTCTCACTGCAGCAGTGTGGTAGCCTTGGTAACACCCCTTTGTGACCTGTCCTCGCTGCTGTCATGGGCAATGCCCAGCCTGGCTGGCTGTTCTGAGAGCATCTCTCAAAAAGTATTTTTAGTTTAAAGCTTATACTTTTTCTTTTTTTAATTATAATGATGGAAAAGCGCGTTAAATAATGACGGAAACACGTGCCAAGTAAGATGGTTTTGGTTTTCCTGCTTTTAGGCAACTCTCTGTTCTTTGAAACCTTACTAAGGGAGGATGGATTTTGTAGGCTAGAGCCATGAACTGGTGACTCTGAAGATGTCCTGTTTTGGAACGAAACAAGACCTGACTAGCAGCGCGTTCCCAGAGCTGCACTCTTCACTCCTGCTTGCCTCCCGTAAGTTAAGCAAAACTGAGTTTGAGATGAAGTTAAAAAATTAAATGTGGGTTTGTAACCAGGACCTGAAGACATCCAGTCAAGGTAGGGTGAAACTGTGGGAATTCTGACCCACGTGATCTCAGTCAAATGATTCTAAATAAATAAATCTTGCCATTCTTTGTTTCTTTCAAGGGAACAAGGAACTCCAAGAAGCAGCTTTTCTGAGCCTTTATTTGAAATCCGAGTAGGTTGGTATTTGCCTCGCAAAATTCTGGCATCTTTTTTCCTGCTGCGATAGCAGTTGCTATTTCAGTTGCTTGCTGCTCTTGCTGCTTTTTTGAGGTCTAATTGTTTTCACCAGCCTATTGGAGCTGATGATTTTAAAACGGTTTACAGGAGGTTAAAATGAGTAACAGGAGACTCAAGGCAGCTCCAAGAGAGGAAGAGGGAAACCCAGTTAAAACACATCCTTGGTTTTAAAAGAACTAGGTTAGGTGTTCCATCTGGCTTCCTTTAAAAGGCATGTTTTTACACCAAATCCTTTTTTGAAAGTAAAATAACATGCAGGCTGTGAGTTGGCCATATCCTTGAGGTTCTTATGGGGCACAGTTGCTGCATCTAAAACACTTACGTTCCCTGGTTGCTGATGCAAGCTATCATGAACAAACCAGACAGTAGCTTAAAAAACCTCAAACAAAACAACATCCATGCTGAAAGTACATCAGCAGTCTCAGGTGGGTGTGTTTGGCTCTCAGAGTCCGAGCTACGACTGGATTTAATGGTGCTGTTGCATCTGAAGCCAGTGAAAGGCCGGTGGAGATGAGGGTTGAGGTGGCACGTCAGCTGTGGGTCACCACTGCTGGCTACAGCAGAACCAACCCTCTCACTAATGCCCTGGCAGTTCTCTCTGAGGTGCAAAGGCCACCATCTGCCTCCTGACGACTCAGGCTGATGAACAAGTCCCCGATTTAGTAGCTGAAGAGAAGGCTGAAAAGGAGGTAGCGATACGAAGCATGTCTGCTGGTTTACACACAGTTTGAAGGGGTTGGACTTTGATTAACTGGATCCCAGAACCCCAGTGGGGTGGGCAGGGCCCTCTGGAGCTGATCTGGTGGCACCCCCTGCTCCA
>WTSP01100539.1:0-19069 GCA_025331215.1 Actenoides lindsayi | reverse complement strand
ACCTTCTTTGCTGCGAGGGTGGCAGAGCCTGGCCCAGGCTGCCCAGAGAGGTTGTGGAGTCTCCTGCTCTGGAGAGATTCCAAACCCTCCTGGACAAAGTGATCCTGGGCCCCCTGCTCTGGGTGACCCTGCTGGAGCAGGGGGATTGGACCAGGTGATCTCCAGAGGTCCTTTTTAACACCCACCATGCTAGGATTCTGTGAAAGATGGATGGCAAATGGACAGCAATTCCAGCCCTTCAAACATGAAGGATCAGAGCTTGTTAATCATGAATCACAACATGGCAAATAAAATCAGAGTGTGTTGCAGAGTAAGTGCTTTAGCACTCAGATATTTTAGGGAAAAAGAAAACAAAAGAGAGGATGCTACCAGAAAAAGTAGGTACAATTAACAGGGTAAAGCCACTGAGATCTGCCAAGTGGCTACTGAAAGGTTTCAGGTTACTGGGAGGAGGTGTCACTGCAGACACTGTTTTGAAAGAAACAAGCATCATTTGGGCTACCACAGCTGTATTTTTCCAGTATTGTCACTTCCTTACACCTTCCAATGCTACGGCTTTGTGGGATTATCTCTGAAAGCAAACGAGGTGTTATTAATTCAATAAAGCACCTTGTCTGTGTACACAGTGTGTTTTCTGTGGTCAGACCCACCTAAACTGTGAGCTACTCAGCAAGCACCAGCCCTCCTTCCTGATGTGGATCCACATCAAGGACATTATAAGCTCCACTGCAGGTGCATATTTATTTCAGAAACTATCTTCTAACATCGGCCAACAAGCTTGAAAACAAGTCTCTCCTGCAAAACCCTAATTATTTTTCATCTACTGTGTGTCACGTGAGGAGAAAGTTGGACATAGAAAATCTGTGGCGCTTAAATGTGATTGGAATTAATGCTCCAAGTCCATCTTAATCTTCTGTAATCTGAATGACTCCTGCCATCTTGCCAGGCAACATTGGCTGGGCAACCAGGCGTGTCTGCTGTGACTATCAAATTCATGTTACGCTTTTACCTTCCAACTCCCGGCTTTGGATTGGTGATTAACAAGCAGGCGGCTGAGAAAAGAGCACATCAGCCAAAGACATCAAACTTAAAAGCCTCAAGAGACTAATGAAAGTCTTCATTTACAGATAGGAAGAGTTAAGGCATCAACATAAACTACTGGGCTGTGAGTTTATAAAGCAGAAGAGCCACGAGTTTAAGTGTTTTCCCATCCCCTAGACTCCTACTTCAACCCACTGTTGATCACAGCCCCTTTCTGCCCTGAAGATGATTTTTTTTTACCTGGACCACTTGCTGGACTACACCTGGACAAGGTGTAAGAAACACAGAGGCTGTCACTGGGTGCACCCTTGAGGGGGCTACATGGGCAGCAGGGCAGAAAATAACCTGCTAACTGGTACCAAGATTGTCATCCTGGATGAGAAGAGAGCTGAGAATGGAACCACTTACACAGCTGCTGAAGTTCATTACTGCTGGGGCTTGGGGTTTTTAACACAACTCCTGTGATGCTCTGTTGAGTCAACTTGATTAATTTTTACCATTTGATCACATAAAAGGAGAAAACAATTCAGAAGATGCGATGGTTATATATCCTCAGCCACCCAAACCAGATAAATTAAAGCGTGACCGAATTGGGCCTTGTTTTGTCTGGTGCATCTGCAGCCTCTCAGTATTGTTCCAGCCTAAGCTGTGCTGTTCTCCCTCAAGGGAATTTTAGCCACTGGAACACCCCTTTCCTGCCTCTCGACTCCAAAAATGTGGAGCAGGAGTCTGCACAGTGCCACCCTCTTAACCAAACACTCTGCCAACAGCCCAGCTAGGGAGGAGTAAGGTTCTTGAGATTCTCATTGTGAGGGTGGTAAGACAGTGAAACACGTTGCCCAGAGAAGCAGTAGATGTACCATCCCTGGAAGTGCTCTAGGTCAGGTTGGACAGGGTTTTGAGCAACCTGCTCTAGTGGAAGGTGTTCCCGAGAAGGCATTAGATAATCTTTAAGGTCCCTTCAAACCCAAACCACTCTGTGATTCTATGAAAGCTGCTTTTTGTCTGAATTTTTAACATACAAGTAATTTAAGAACGCCTGAAGCTTCTACTTACCAGTTTGATCGCTACATATTCGTTAGTGTAGAGATTTTTACCTGCGAAGGAAGAAGAAAAAACATCTTTAAGTTACACATTCAACACTTGCAGCTGCAGACATAACGCACAAGAGTGTCCCCGATGGCAAAGAGCTGCCTTTTCTCAGCTCCCCTGCCTTTAACAAAGCGTAAGCCTCAAAATAATACATGGCAGCAGTTGACCAGGGCAGGCAAACACTATTTCCACCCAGCATCAGGTAATTGTGTTTTACGGTAGCATTGTGTTTGATGTGAGCATTTGAGGAGGTATCCTGGACACATAAGGTTTCATTATCTGCATCATGCCAAAAAGAGTCTGGGGGAGTAAAAAAATGAGGAATCAGAGATTCATTTCTTTCAGAAGTCTCTTGAAGTTGCTGGTCAGGGAACAGTTTTATCCTGTGATCTACAGGGAGGGTCACTAAACCCAAAACACAGAGAAATGTCTAGTCTGATAGCTAACTCCACAACTCCCAGCCAGAGCTGGTAGCTGTGTGTTCCACAGCTGGAGATGAATTGTTCCTCCAGGAACCTGTCTGGTGCTTGAATTGAGCCTGTGGCCTCCTCAGCAATCTGGGGCAGAGACACCCAGCTACATATGTCAAGGAGCATCTCTCCGTGTGTTCTGAAGCTGCCAGTTAACATATCACTCCATGTCCTCCAGTTCCTCTGCTGGGCAATTGGAGCAATCACTCCCCCTTCACCACCTTGCTCTCGACTGACAGCAAACCCTCCTGGAAGAGAGGGAAGGATGCTCAGGCCATCCTCATACCTGATCTGCCCCATCATCCTGACATCTCTGCCACCTCTCTGGCCTCCTTTAGTTTCTCTGGATCCTTCGAGGGCGGCATCCACCGCACAAAGCTCCCCAGGGTTTTATCCAGGGAAGTGAGGATGTTTTCCTCTTATCTCTGCAAGCGCCGTGACCGTAGCTCCAGAATTCAGTAGCGACCTACACTGGAAGCACTTCTTTGTAGTGTCAGCTTTGCCTGGCTCTACCACACATTTATTTTCCAATTCCTGTGATAGATATTGATGCTTAGAACAGAACAGTGACTGAGGATGTCCAGGATGGGAAAGGACATACTTCAGAGCATGACACCATTAAAATCATGCTGCAGCCTCCTTTGCATATGCAACAGTACTGGAAGACTTCAGTTAAAGATTAATTAATAATAAAAATAAAATTAAAGGCATTATGAGGATAAATGAAGACAAATGGTCATCTTTAAATCCAGAAATATCAGGGAAAATTTATTTTACTTCATATTTTCTGCATTTAATTTCTTTTGCTACCTTTCCCACTAGAGTGCTCAGCATAGTTCTGGATGCCAAATTCCAGCTGGGGCAATCCCAGTCCAGGTCCCACAGGATTCACTTTAAAAATCCATCAGGAAATAAAAGAAAAAAAAATTAAATTATGGAAAGCTTCAACCTGTTCTGGTAACTGGCAATATTGCTTAAGCCAGTGCAGGCATTTAAATGTGAGGTTAAATAGTGTTTGAGGAAGTGTCTTCTGCAAGCAGATGTGTAAGGTGAGCTCCAGTGTTAACCCTTAGAATGCAGGCTTGTCTAAATCTATTTCTTTAGATCTTTCAATAAAATCTGCTATGTCCAGGCTGGAAATGGAGGATAGAAAAGTGGTTTTTACAGTCGCATCATCTGAGGGTAGTGAGACATTGGAATAATTGCCCAGGGAGGCCACAACAATGGATATGTTCAAGATCAGTTTGGATGGGGCTTTGAGCAATCTGGTCTAGTTGAAGATGTCCCTGCTAGATGTCCATCCAAGGAGGGATGACCCACAGACCTTCCAGTAACACTTGTGCTCCCCTGTCAGCGTAGGGTGAGGATACTGGGGAAACTGGGCTCTTCCAGACTCATTTCAAGGCAGCCATGGACATTGCCAACACCCTCCACATATTCATAATTCAGCCTACTATGGTCTAGTTCATAAGGGCAAGGACTAGTTAGGAGATAATTTTGGCAATGAAATTCCTCAAACAACTGGGATTAGCAAAACACAAGCTTGAGATGTTGGGCCAGCATTCAAAGGCAAATGAACTAATTAATCCTCCAGTTCATTCCCTTCAGAGCATGTGCTGCAGGGAAACTCTGCACGTAACGGGGTGTAAACGGGTCCAGCTTCTGAACTTCAAACCCTTCCTAAAGCTGCAGCACAAGGTACTTTGGATGTATTCCCCCAAATCTCTGAAGTCTACCCCTCGGTTCTGCTATTGTGCTGTCCAAGGTGTCACAGTGTCTTCCTTCTCCTCCACCAAGGCAGGACTGGTATTAAAACGGAATAGTCAAGGTAAGTGCTGCTCACAGGAGAGAGAGAACCTGCACAGCAAAACAAGCCATGAATAGAAGCTGCATCTTATCTCAGTACGACAAAAGAGCCATAACACAGCTGAAGTGATGGAACTGTGCTAACAGCCTTTCAAGTTCAGGCAAAGAGTTTGACAGAGCAGTGATTAAGTTCAGGCCTCACTTTTGGGCAGATCCGCTGACAATTATGAACTAAATATTCTAAATGAGAAGTGATGCATTAAGTCACTGGTGTTCACGTGGGAAACCCAACCAGGCAGATTTCTCAAGCCCTGGCAGAAAGACATGTTGAACATATGGACAGCTTGCAGACCAGGAAGCGGAGCCCAGACTGTTCAACTGTTCCCACAGGTCAAAGAGCCACGAGTACAAGCTTCTCACTGACACGAATCAAAAATGCTTCGACCCTTGTCGCTACATGGACAAGGCTCTGATGGCAAATCACAGCTGGCTAACGGAGAAAGTACCCAACTAGTCGTCCCGAAGACCAAGCAGAGCTCACCCCAGACACCACGGCACCTACACAGACAGCAGCTCTTGCAGGCTGCTGAGACATGAGCTCACAGCAATGTTGTAGCACCAGATTTGCTGTCCCTCCTCAAGTACGTGTAGATCCTACTTGGGATCTACTCTTACCCACATCCTGCATTAGTCTAGTCCCATCTTCCCATGATGATTTTGTTATTTGGGAAGCAGATGTTATTACATCTATCTTTATTTGTTTCACCTGTTTTAAAACGGACCTCCTGGCTTCGAACTGCAGCCTGGGAATCAGCTGAGTTGGTCTTGCCTTTGAGTGGCACCCTCCCAGCTCTGACCCGGCAACATACAAATGAGCAACGTCTCTTCTATTTTGGGGCTCACCCCTGAGCTGTGCTGAATCTTCATGAGACCTCCGTGCAAACCAGTGATACCTGACTTCTGGATACCATACAATGTCTTTGGGTAGCACCTGAGAACAAAAAAACTTCTCCAAATATGGTGCAGTAGCTTATCAAGGGAGGATACAAGCAACATAGAGAATTTGGCCCTCATAATATTTTGGTTTCCCCTCCAAGCTGGGAGAAAAGTCGCATTAAGAGTCATTTTTAAATGATAACTGAAGACACTGTTTTGAAAATGCCAGATGTTTGCATCACACCAAAAGGACTTGGGCTCTGCTTTATGGTCTATCCAGAACTTAAGGCTTATTTAGAAAACCCTCCAACCTACCAGAACTGGAATCATTTGACATTAGTACCTCTTTAATTGCTTTACTAAATCAGCATGGCAAACATTGGGAAAAATGAAACATTAGAAGAGACTTATTTATTCCTCGTGTGGCTCATGGTTCAGAATTTTGGGTACATAGAAGAAATAACTCTGTGAGCTGATATAAGGAGATGGTTTATAGGCTCAGCTGGCGATATCTTCTCCCCAGTGAAGTTTACAGCTGTAGTTTGTCACAGCAACAGATTTAAGAGGTTAAATACCATTTTTCCTGAGCAGTGAGCAACTACTGACATCACAAAATTTACAGGTCAGCAAGCTTGTTTCTCAGGCTGGCTGACGTAATGCTGGTAGTCCTATCAGCTCAGGGTGGAGATGCAGGACCTCATAACAGCAGGAGTCACACTATAAAACTTCAGGCTGGCAAGGTAGCAGGAGAATTGACTTGGCAGATAACCAGAAGCTGCACAACAGGGCTTGGCAGTGCACAAAATGCAACAGAGTCAGAGAAGCGTTTAAGGTTGGAAGAGACCTTTCAGATCATCAAGTCCAACCATTAACCCAGCACTGCCAGGACACCACTAAACCATGGCCCTCAGCACCATGTCTTCATGCCTTGGAAAACCCTCCAGGGATGAGGACTCCACCAATGGCCTGGGCCAGGCCTTGACAACCCTTGCAGGGAAGGAGTTGTTCCTCAGATCCAACCTAAACCTCCCCTGCTGCAATTTGAGGCCATCTCCTCTTGTTCTGTCACTTGTTCCTTGGGAGAAGGGACAGACTGCACCTGGCTCCAATCTCCTGTCAGAGGAGAGCGAGAAGGTCTCCCCTGAGCCTCCTTTTCTCCAGGCTGAGCAACCCCAGGTCCCTCAGCTGCTCCTCACCAGACTTGTGCTCTAGACCCCTCCCCAGCTTCACTGCCCTTCTCTGGACACGATCCAGACACTCAATGTCCTTTGGGGAGGGAGAGGCCCAAAACCGAGCACAATGAATCCCTGTAAGCACCCAGAGTCCAGCCCAGGGAGGACAAGCAAGATCCCTCACGCTTTGCTGGCACCATACCCCTGTGAGTAGGTTGAGCTGCTTTGGAAACCAAAGCTTTTACAGACCACCTCATCTGCAGCCCATCTGAGGAAACAGCCATCGGTTAACCCTGGTTCATGTTATTACTCTGGGCCAGACGCTGAGTTTTGCATTCATCTTCCCATTTCATCTCCTCTGTGGGCTGGAATCCAACTGTGCTGCTTCCACGTGATGAAAAAAAATAAAAAAATGTAGTATCCCTGGGGCTATCTGTATTTGCAGCAATAAAGATCAATCCTAAACCTCATATGCACAGAAAACAGCTTCCGTACACACAAGTCATCTCCTCCCTCAACAACCAGTCCTCTGTCTGGCACTGGAGTGTGACACAAGAGTGACTTAAACACCTGAAAAAAAAAAGAGTAATTCTCCAGGAAATTGGAAAAAAAAACTTATTTGCCCCCTTGTTTATCAGCAGGCGACTTTGTTCTTCCCATGTCCCGAAAAGCTTTCGCAGGGGCTGAAATTCTCCAAAAGCACGTGAAAAAGGCAAAAAGTGGTGGGCACGCCGTTCATCTTCACAGGACAAAACTGTTCAGAGAGACTTGTCTGCCTGCCTTTCAGACACACTGCTTCTCCTTCCCCCCAGCGATAATTAGCATCGAGTGCCTACGATGGAAAAAGCTATCTGAGCAAACGGGGGGTTCTTAAAGCTGCAGGGGCTGGCAGAAAGCAACAGTGACGTAGTTTCCGTAAGGACCCGACCCCTGATTGCTG
The DNA here is from genome assembly GCA_025331215.1 of Actenoides lindsayi. Taxonomy (NCBI): domain Eukaryota; kingdom Metazoa; phylum Chordata; class Aves; order Coraciiformes; family Alcedinidae; genus Actenoides; species Actenoides lindsayi. Next base: position 11,612 of record WTSP01100539.1, on the reverse strand, counting down.
TTATCAGGATGTTTGGGCTCATTGCCCAAATGCTGTGTGAGAGAAATACTAAGTATGCTACTTAGTTAACTGACAGTAGCAAAACATTTACCAGCATAGCAGAAAAACAGAGCCACTCAATTAACGGGTGACGCTTTTCCATAGTTAAACCTGAATTTTCTCACTTCTCAGAAGTGAGATCTGTTCTCTAAAGCCCATGGTTTGAAACAATACACTGGTGAGAAATCCAGGGCTGCTAAAATATCGAGAAATGTGAAGAACCACCACCACAGAAAAAGTATCATCATTTGGGCACTGGCTGAATACCTGGAGGGATCCACTACAGCTGCTGTACCTCAAAGCAGAGCTTGGATCATGAAGCAATTCAACATCTCCATGGGGATCTTGCCATCATGACGTTTGCTGTTAGGGGGCCTTTGAAAAGGCAAATGAAACTATTCATGTCACAGCGCCAAACTTATCTCCAAGCTGCCAATTATGTTCATGAAGGTGGGAGTTGCTATCCCTGCCCTTGGTTTCTTTCCACCTTTGGAGCCTTATCTCTGCTCCTGCAAATCAATAAACCTTCTCTGATGTCCTGCTGAAACCAAACTACCTGTTTACTGAGATGGATCATAAGCGAGCTGGTGAATCTTTACGCTGCGGAAAAGCGGTCCATCGTGGAGATGCAGTAGGCAAACCTTAGCATGAAGGATTACGTAGACTAATCTAAGATCATGGAGATTCTGGGCAGGAATCTACACAGATACTACCAGTAGTTGAGTGTTATAACCCTTTGATTACCCGAAGCCATTTCCTGATCAATTTATCATCACTTGTGCCTGACACACGAGTTATTTTAATTTCAATTCTAAATCCATACCAAATTTGGGGCAAATGCTGTTTATGTCAGCCAACCTGTCTTGAGCACCCTCAAGATGCAAGATAAGCAACACAACTGGATCAATACCGGCACGAGGTGTTGCTTCTGATCTCCAGCAATGCCCCCACAACGACATATTGGGAGCTCAGGGGTGTGCAATGAAAAACACTGGCTGCTTCCCCCACCTCATTTAAAAACCAAATGATTCAGTGCAGACCACCTGTTTGGGTGATCAGCTGCAAGACATATGGTTAGAAGACCAACAGATCACACAAAAAAAAATAAATCACAGGGGGCCAGTTCAACAGCTGAGAGGCAGAAGCCAGATGGCACATCCTGCCCTTCACTAGCCAGTGGGGCAAACACAGGGGACAGACTGGGGAGTGGGCGATGGGGCTGAAACAAGGGCACCAGGCTTGGTGAGGAGCATGGGATGGAGAAGATATGGCCAAGCACTGGGAATGTGTCTCGCCCATTACTTTAATAGGGTGTCCTAGCTTATGAACAAGGAATTGAGAGCAAGGTTTAGCAATCCAGGCAGTTACGAAGTTTTTGTGGGTTTTTTTCCCCCACCTTAGGCAAGACATTCTGTGCTGAGAACAGTCTTCATTGTTGGGGTTGTTCAAAATTTGCATCTTTGGCCTCTCCCGAGCATTCACTTTGACTTTATGCAAATCAAAATCACGCTAACAGTTACATCTTCTGAGTCAGAAGCTCCCCGTAAAGGCAGCTCGACGCTTGGGAAACAAGACAAGCACGCGCGTTTCTCAAGACAAGGTATGGTTTTTATGCATTTATATTCCAGTGGGGAAAAACTAATCCGGACAATGCCACTAAAAGGGTTACTTCTTACCTAGTCTGAGTTCGCCAAAGTTCCCACACCCAATCTTCTTGCCCACTCTGAAGTTGGGTCCCACCATAAGAACGCCAGAAGATGCCGATGAGCTCGGTCGAGAACCGTGCCCACTCCTTCCCGGCATCCCTTTCGTCGTCCGCTGCCTTTCATCCTTTTCCCTATTAGGATGGTCCATGATCTTAGTCAAATACGTCTGCCAGCAAGCTGGCAGAAAGGAAGTGGAGTCCGTGCTCTTCTCCTCAGAACAGAAATATAGATCCCAAAGTATCTGAGTCAGGGTCCTGGAGAGTCATGGAAACGTCTGGAGATTTTTTGGCACTGGATCCAGTTTCTTAATGCATCTTGATAATGTACCAAGGGCTTTATTATGTTCTTGAGAACTCAATAAAGGCAGGTTGCTTTTGGTTTCTGACCTGGGGAAAAGAAAAATGGACACGTGAAATAAAAAGTGTTATTTTCAAACACTAGCCAAGAAGTGTACAACAGGACCCACACCCAGAACTTTCCTGGCCTCAAGAAAATAAACAGTTATATTGGAAGTTTACATTGTTCTTAATTTGCTGATAAAAAGCCTCAACGTCACGAAGAGATGCAAGTGCTGCCCATCCACTGCCCGCTACTGGAGTGACTGGGACTCATGCTGTGTGTACTACCAAAAGAAATTCCAGTTACACCAGCAAACCAGGTGGAAACTGCAAAGAAGACCATGTCCTGTTTTTAAATCAACTGGGAAGTGAGAAGTTTATAAGCGTGTCAAGTGAGGAAAAAGTATTACACAAATGCCAGACAAAAAATAAGAAGTGGGAAAGTGAAAAGTGTCAAGAGAAGAAAATATCAAGGCACTTTGGAATCCAAGTTTTTCTTCATTTTACACCTTTTAAAGTTGACCTCAGATAGATTTGCTGATTGAAACTGTTGTGTTAGAGGTGACCAAAATTAATAGCCAAGGCAAGATTACTTTCAAAAGCTAGAAATTTCTTGAAAGCTCACATTAAGATCACATTATAATGTCAGTTATTTGTCAAAAAAAAAAAGTGATTTTGGAAAAAACAGGTATTCTAATGGAATTGGGTGAGGGTGAAGTTAACCGACCTGCTTCCAGTTATCCAAGAATTATTACCCATCCCCAAACCAGTGGCACAGAACACTTTCTCAAGCCTTCAACTGTGGTGTACTTGTATTTCTGGAAACTTCTGAGTTGACCCAAGGCACACACAGCAAAAGTCATTTATCCTGGATCCAGAAAGTAGAGGTAGCAATCAGCTGGAAATTTGAGTTTCCAAATATTGAACTAGACTTTAGCAAAACTCTGACCTTTTCTATCCATTTCCAGTTCTGTGTGGTTGCACAATCTATTTCCAGACCCCACAAGGGTTGTCCAGGCCTGGCCCAGGCTGCCCAGGGCAGTGGTGGAGTCCCCATCCCTGAAGGGGTTTCCAAGCCATGGAGATGTGGTGCTGAGGGCCATGGTTTAGTGGTGACCTGATCACACAGGTTACAACCCACAGGGCATTGCACCTTGCCCATGACCCAGTAGCTGTCTGTTCTAGGGTGAAAAGCAGATGAACTCTCATTATCTCTCTGCATAAAGGTGGATTTCTGCAGAAAATGTTATAGGGCCCATTTGCAGCAAATCCAGGAGGTCTGAAAATCACCAGGTCATCTGAGAACCACAGCATCTGCATCCATACTACCAGTTGGCCACACTGCCCCAGAAGCCACAGTCTCCAGCTCCCACCATGGTACCATGTCATGTGTGAAAGGCCAGTCACAATTAAGCACCACTGGCCCAGCTAGAGCCAGAAGAGTTGGAGATGTGCCCAGACCAAAAATTCAACATTTAGTAGCACCGAGCTTTACCTGAAACGAATTCAAGATTTATTACTTAAAACTGAATATGGATAAGCAGGAAGCCTCGGCTACAGGCAAACAAGTTGAACTGGTTTTTCACCGAGGACATCTCAACAAACTTTCAGCTGCAGCATTGAGGTGGAGGGGGTGAGCCAGCACTGCTTCTCCAAGCCGCTTGCGTTGACAGAGTCGTATTTGCTTTGTGAAACTGGCTTGCGGGAGCAACGACAACGCGCTATCAGATATCAGCACAGCACTTGGCTTGGACCCCACCCCAACCTGTCCTGTGAGAAAAGGCTTTCTTCAAAACAAACAAGATGAAAGAAAGGACAGTCATTGAAACTAAGGATGTTTATTGCTGAGCAGAACTCAAATATAAGGATGATGATGATGATGATGGACTTCTAGGGCTGGATCACTAAGGAAAACGAGCAGCACAGAGGAATTCTATGAATAAAAAAAAAAGGTAGCACTTAAGAAAAGTGGAGGATTTGTTCCCTGGAGACCAAAGTCATTGTTTACATCAAGGTTGGAAAATCCACCCAACAGTTGTTGTTTGTAGGAACAACTACAGACCTCACAAAAGGGTAACAGAAAGAAGCCTCCAGGGAAAGAAACGACCTTGCCCAGTCCACACTTGGGAAAAACCAACGCACAGCATTGAGACACACAAAAGACAGCGTAGTTCTGAGATGCAGCTACTAAGGATAACCTGGAAGAGGGGTTACAAACCCTGAAAGAAAGCAGCAAAAATCTGCATGGAGCCACAAAAACATAGAGGCACACAATCGAATGTGCTTCAAGCAGTTGATATGAGTTTGCCTTGACCTTTGTTGATCTCAGGTCAGGTGGTGCTCCATCAGTGCTTGATGACATCACTCCTCTAAGGGCTGCTGAAGCCTCCTGTGAGCACAAGTACCTTGACACACCTTTCACCTCCTCCAGATTCAAGCCTCATGTACCAAGATAGGACATCAGAATTACGCACTGCTTGGTTTGACACCTTCACCACCTCACATCTTAGATGGGACAAGCAACTCTCCACTCTTCTTGAAGTGCAGAGCTCCACCACACATTTTCTGGCTAGCAAAAGACGACGTTAACGCTTATGAGCTGCTACGCCTCCGTCCTTCTCCCGTTCCCCATCTGCACAAGGCCTCCCCAGGGAGAAGGATGGAAAGGTCACACCTGACAGTCTGCAAACATAAAACATCCTCTCGGCTGAAAGCCTCCTGCAAACAGGAATTCAGATCAGCAAAGAACGAGTGAGCCAAGCATTTGATAACCTCTTTCTAACAGCCAAGCCCATGAGGAGTCCCCAGCTGTCAGTGCGTTGAAGCGCCCCGAGGTTTTTCACTATTGTCACCACGAGCTAGAAACAACTGCAGTAAACACGGCATGAGAGGGGGCTTTTGAGGACTAACAGAGCGCTTGGCTTTGAAAGAGAAGTGGCAGAAGAATGAAGACCAGCCTGTGTTTTGAAGTCAGCCCCATTAAAATTTAAAGACTACTCAGAAGGCCAGGACTATTTCCTGCAACGATCCAAACTTTTTCATAACGATTTCCCTTCCTACCTTTCCACCCACTCAGCAAGATTGCTCCTGAAAGTTACTTGTGTTTCAATAAAGCCGCATGAAGATATTTTCCTGCTGGTGACTCAGTCCTCTTCCAGGAGTCATTTCACTACCAAGCAGTTGGAGACATGGGAACAGTTATTTCATAAAAGATAGAGAGGCTTGGAAGGGGATTACTTAAAGTACAGTTTGCCAAGTAAAAACACCAACCAAACAACTTAGAATCCTACACATTTAAAAATACTTAGGACCCAAGATCTAAGTCATGACCTCATGTCCATCAATAGAACTGCAAACCAGCTTCTAGGTGGTATGGAAGGCAGCTGCTGTTTGGGTTGTGAATTGTACCACAGTCTGGCTTGAAGGAAGGTCCATTCCCAAATCCCAGCATGGTGGGGGTTGGAAAGGATCACTGGAGAACATCTAGTCCAACACCCCTGCTCCAGCAGGGTCACCCAGAGCAGGGGGCCCAGCATCGCTTTGTCCAGGAGGGTTTGGTATCTCTCCAGAACAGGAGACTCCACAACCTCTCTGGCAGCCTGGGCCAGGCTCTGCCACCCTCACAGCAAAGAAGTTTCTCCTCCTGTTCAGATGGAACCTCCTGGGCTCCAGTTGGTGCCCACTGCTTCTTGGCCTGTTGGTCTGGCCTCATGCTCTTGCCCCGCAGGAAACCTTTAGCTATTGATCAGCACTGATCAGATCCCCTCTCAGGCTTCTCTTCTCCAGCTGAACAGCCCCAGGGCTCTCGGCTTTTCCTTTGCACAGAGATGCTCATCCCCAACACAATATTATAGTTAGTGCCCCACTTTTTTTTATTCCTTCCTTCCTTCAGCTGTGACCTGTGATATTAAAAACTGGAGATCAATTTGGAAGAGTCCAAATGGTTGTTTAAAATACCTAAATCTGTATATGGAGTTACAATTAGTAAAAAAATTCTTAAATGCACCTCTTGTCTGAGGGAATGGAGGGCAAGTTGTATTACTGTGTACATATACACCTGACCTTTAAAATCTTTTATTTTGCACTAGAAATGGGAAATGTATATTCTGTGCTTACAGCACTCGAGTTTTCTTTTGTCTTATCTTTTTAAAGGTATTTGAATCAAATGAAGAATCGGGCCATCTCGTCCTTACCATTGTTGTATCTGGCCACTTCTTTATTTCCCAAGGGCGAACAGTACTGGTAAGTTTTTCACTGAAAGGAAACTGCCAATTCCATTTCCCTCACAGTAATTCTCATATGCTGCTTTCTCTCTGACAATGACACCAAAGAGGTTAAGAGAAACACTCCATCTAGAAGGAGCTGGTTTGCTGCTCATGACATAGAAGACCTGTGCTGGGAAGTGGAATCAAATGTGTTCAGTGCGTATCACCGATACTTAGTGATGATAACAAGTAGGATTTGGCTGATAAATATATTGGAAAGCTATTACTAACCACTGGAACATGCTGCAGTATTAAGATAACAGACTCTTTTTTTTCTGTTTTTAAGAGAAAGTTGTAGCTTTAAATATGTGTCAGCTTTTAAATTAGTTTTTACTGTGCCTCTTAAAAGGTCTTAAACTTACAGAAATAAAAGGTGAAAGCCTTTGACTTTTTTTGGCCTGTGTGTTAAGAATATTGAACAGATAATGAATGAGCTAACAGAGAGTTGTCAGCCTGGATACATACCCCTTGTACAAGGTGTGCTATTTGGCTCACATACTTACTGAGGACCAGTTGAATGTTGTTGGACAAGATAAAAATGGACCAGAGAAAGTATTTTAGGAGATGCCTTCAATAAAAAAAAAAAAAAAGGATGAAGAGATGGAAAGTCCAGATAGTTAAAAGCAACTGAAATGAGACTTGTCGTCTCTCACGGAATTCTGCTTAGAATGGGTCAGTCCAGAATGCACGGGGGCTGCTCCTGTTTTCAGCATCCCAGTCAGACAGCTCTGTCAGCACTACGCCAATGGTGACATTTTGCAAACTCCTTATCAAGAAGCCATATCACAAAAAAACCCCACAATACTGCGTGGTCTGTTCTTGCTGCGGAAGTAATCAGGGTGCAGAAAGGGTTAATGTCAGTGGTTCTATCTCCCTCTACTCTCCAGCTCTCCTGAGCTGTCAGAAACCTGTCACAATATTTAAACAGGCTTTGCACCACTAAGTACATACAGTTCTTTGGAATCTGTCACAGATGAAATCCTCTCACTGGAGGGCCGTTATAATGGACATTTTGTCACAGAATACAACACACAAGTTTCTGCTCCAGAGGGACTGTATCAGGTTTGATAGAATGCTGCCACTGTTGGTGTCATTCTGCTTGTGGTTTTACTGTGTCTGCTCAGTTCTACTTGGTGGCCTGGGCTACTGAGTGTTTCCTTTTTATTGGCAAGCTGTTCTCTAGCACGTACATGCTGCCTTCCTCACTTGCCCTGAAATTCCCTCTGATGTACTTAACAAAACTGTTTCTTGCTCTGCAGTAACTTTAAGTTGTTGATGTCTAGTCTTTTTGATCTACCTTCTAATCCCTACTTTTCAGACCTTTTGATGTACCACAGGCTTCTGGTTTTGAGGGAACTGGATAACAATTAGTGTCGCTTTGTACCTTGTGCTTCTGCGTAGGAATGCAGCAAGGCACCAGATCTGTGTCATAGGGACACCATTTCCTTCTCAACTGGAATAACTATAGTGTACTTCCGTAAAATTTCCATGAATTAATTACAGAGGGATTTTTTGACCCTCTAACAGTAATCCAAGAATGAACTAAACTAACTAAATTTAAGAAATCATTCACTGGTGAATATTCCCAACTATTTACATTTGGTTTACCACAGCAATAACGGTAGAGCTGGAATTCTCACCCCACCCCAAGAATTTTCACACATTTTCCAAACTAAGCATTTAAAAAAAAAAAGGAACTTTTCATCTGACACCTGTAACAAAGAAAACTTATTAACTATATGCTTTTAAAATGGGTAATACCATAGTATGATACATTCTTCTCTCTCCTGGTTTAAAATTGGCAAGGAATGTAGTAAAATCAGGGCATTAATAGATGCAAACTCTCTCGGTTTGTGCCTTCTATTTTCTTTAGGAAGAGCGTGAGCAAGGGCCCCACAAATACCCTTTTTTTGGATTAAGGCATCTTTTGTGGCATTGCTTAGTGATTCTTTCATCAAACTTTTTTTCACGCCACGTGATGATTTCTGAAATACTAAAATACAGAAACTATTTTTGGTAACATACTCTCCTGTCAGCTATCAGGAGATAGCTTTTGTGTGAATTAGTTACTTAGTGAGTCCTCTTCTTTGGTGTCCACCTTTCACCTACATAACAACATTCACTGCAACTCCCTTTGCACAGAACTGAGGTGGAAGAGTTGTGCAGAAATTGAAATCTTCATTTCATTGATGGTTGGATGAACATGGTCTGTTCATGAAGAATATTCCGGTCGTCCTGTCTTGATACCAAAATACTTTCTCCATAATGGATGTATTTATGCATTCTCTTAGTCTGTTTTTATTTTCTTAAAGCAGAAATGTTAAGAAACCTTTTCCTTATAGTTCTTTAGAGCCTAGCAAGAATGTTACTCTTCTATGATCTGTTTCTGACATTTATAAAGTGGCAATAAAATATTCACATATCCTAAGAACTGATTATTCTTTTTATACATCCAGAAGACTACAGAATTACTTTCACCAGTAGAATATTTAATGAATTCCCTTCTAGCAGTCCTTTCACAAATGCAAGTTGAAATACTATTTTCTTGCCAAAAAGAATGCTACAAGACCTCAAGTCTCAGCACTTTCAAAACAGGCAGATGAGGACCATACAACCTGCTACCGGTCACGAGTCTCCTTCCATGCTACTGCAACAAATAAGTGTGGACACGTTCAGCGTTTCAGTCTGTTGTTCAAAGAAAATAACATCTTTATTATAATGGTAAACTTCTGGGGAATGGGTGTGCATTCAAGCTTGCTTTCAGTGTTCTTTGGTGATGCTGCTAGAGATGTTCTTGAAACTATCTTAGCAGCTGCTTTCCCTTAAAAAAAAATATAGTGAACTTCTTGCCGTTGGCCCGCTGGAATGAAGAGGAGGGTAACTTCAGAGCGCCGAGCATAAAAATACCTGATGTGTAATGCAAATCAAAGGGTGTTTTGATTTGTTGTTTTGTTTTCAGGGTTTTTTTTAACAAAGTTCTTCACTTGGAATTAAATTACATAATGTATTTTTAGGAGCTGTTTTTGCTGCAGTGTTGCCTAACAGACTGCATATTTTACGGTAGAAAAATCTCATTCTTGCATACTGTTGATAATGGAATTTTACAGGAGTATCTCAATAGCATCTCTCCATTTCTGGCCATATTCTCAAGATACATCATGTTCTGTTTACCACAACCCTTAGTTCCTTTGCCTTCTTCGAATCAGCAAATCATGAAAATTATTTTTTGGTGGTTTATTTGATGCATTTAATTCTGCTGCTTGAATTCTTAATATCCTACAAATTAAACAAATTGAAATTGTGAAGAGGAGTTATTTAATAGGCTAAAATTAATCCAGAGTAATTGATTTGTGACCCGATCTTTTAAAGTGTAAACTAAATGTCCTCCGTGCCCTCCTGGTCCCCGCATGACTCCTAATAAGCTAGCACTACTTAGGATACAGGAGATTCTAACTCATTAATTAGGCAAACATTCAGCAGACGCTCTGATGTTCTTGATGCTCTCTTTGCAGTGCCCGAAACTTCTGCACCAAATTTTGGAGATGATATTCACAGCAGTGCCTTGGGTAGACAAAGGTTCCTCTGCAATAAATGAGTACGTTTGACAGAAGCCTAGGGAAGTGAGCAGGCTGCTAATGCTGTTCAGTGGTAGCACATTGCAAAGCCAGAGGAAGGTTGTTGTTTTTTTATTAGAGGTCCTATGATTGCTATTTGAAAGAGCAGAAGGAATCTGAGTTTTATTGACGTATTCAGTACCACAAGCGTAGTTCAAAAATTGCAATTTCAGTTTGTTTATTTTATTGACATGATTGTTTTAGACAAGCTGAATATCTTTCTGCATTAACTTCCCCATTTATGTTCAATATCACAGAGTCCCAGAATGGTGGGGGTTGGAAGGGATCTCTAGAGAATATCTGGTCCCACCCCCTGCTCCAGCAGGGTCACCCAGAGCAGGGGGCCCAGGATCACATTGTCCAGGAGGGTTTGGAATCTCTCCAGAGAAGGAGACTCCACAGCCTCTCTGGGAAGCCTGGGCCAGGCTCTGCCACCCTCACAGGCAAGTAGTTTTACCTCATGTGCATATGAAAAGAGTCTGTCTCCATCTTCTTTACAGCTTCCCTTCAAGGCATTTAGAGGTATTAGTAAGAATACCCCCTGAGCCTACAAATGATGACTGTGGCATTTCAGGAAATTGAGGTGGCTGAGTGGAGAACAAAGCCCCTCCATCTACAGACTTTTCTCCTATAGTATAATCTTGTGCTATTGTATCTTAAATATTCCAATCGGGTTTGATTATTTCGACTCTTACACATCAAGCATCGGTGGTCCAGAGGATTATGGGAATAGCACACAGCTAACAGCAAGAGACAGGACCAAGAAAACCACCGGGTTGTTTCTTCCCTACATGGAGAAGTGTTTACTCTACTGGAAAACACCAAAGTGCCTGTAAACAGAAATGCCCATTAAACCAGTTAGTCAGCAAGGCCCCTCTTGAAAGAGCAACACAGAAAACATCTTCTCAGGTTTTACTTAACTTTCTGCTCAAAGGGTGAACGCTGAGCCTCAGGGATCAGCTGGTGACATGAAAATCCATCTCCCAAATCACTCGGGTGTTTTTCAGTAATGAGTTCCCACTTCCCCAGCCCTGAAAGGCACGGCAAATAGAGTAATAGATCAAAGCGGCCCGGAGCCAAGCCAGCGCGGCTGTGGCAGCGAAAATGGCAGGGCTGCTGCCTGGTAATGAAAAGGGCCATCAGTACGGGTTTACTCTGGAATTCAAACCTGTCACTTCCGATTTGAAACAAGGGATCCATTAGCTTAGTGCACTTTTTATTGTTATTGATCTGCAGTCCTTTACTTGCTTTTAATTTCAAACCGGCATTGAACGCCTAACTGGTTTTTACTCCACGGAGCGAGCCGTGATGGTTCCGCTATCAAATAATTATTCTCAAACCACATTTTCTTCCCGCATCAGCTTCTCAATGAGTTTCATTAATGCAGGCTTCCATTTACCTTAATTATGGTTTTGGCAGATTTGCTTTCAGCTGCACCTCACCTTACCACAATAACATTTCGTCACGACCCTGGTTGAGTCAGAGTGGCCCTTAACAATTATTTCTTGTCCTGAAGTACAGGGTGGGGGGAAGGGGGCTAAAGTGCACGGACACATTTAAATATAAATACATCCAACCCCTGCTATCAGTGAAGGGCCTGAGAGTACCCAGCTGGGGGTACTGGTGGATGAAAGGCTGGACACAAGCTGG
>WTSP01099337.1:0-19203 GCA_025331215.1 Actenoides lindsayi | reverse complement strand
AACCCCTCCAGGGATGGGGACTCCACCACTGCCCTGGGCAGCCTGGGACAGGCCTGGACAACCCTTGCAGGGAAGACATTGTTCTTCACGTCTGACCTAAACCTTCCCTGGTGCAACTTGAGGCCTTTTCCTTTTGTCCTATCACTTGTTCTATGGGAGAAGAGACCGACCTCACCTGGCTCCAGTCTCCTTTCAGGGAGTTGTTGAGAGCAAGGAGGTCTCCCTTGAGCCTCCGTTTGTCCAGGCTGAACATCCCCCCTTCCCTCAGTTGCTCCTCACAAGATTTGTACTCTAGACCCTTCAACAGTTTCACTGTCTTTCTCTGGACACACTCCAGCTCCTCAGTATCCTTCTCGGGTTCAGTTTTGGGCCCCTCACTTCAGGATTTGAGTTGTGGCCTCCCCAGTTGTGAGTCCAGGGGGTCGATCCCTGCCCTAATCCTGCTGCCCATGCTAGTGCTGATGCTATTTCTATAGGTAAGTGTGTGAAAGCCGCAGTTGTCACATTTGCTGGAAGTCCTTTTAGCTGGGTGTATGAAAGAGGAGTTGCTTACTACATCATTCACCAAAATCTTTAGGTATCGAAGGGATGTGGATCCTGCAAAATTTCCTGTGGGTGGGCTTGTGTGAAGAGAAATTATAATTAGTTATAGAAAGTGGTTGTACCTGATAGGAGTATATGTCTGGATGTATGTTATGTCTGTGCTGTGCATTAGGTGTGCTCTTCTCTGTGTAAGACCTATTGATTCACTTACAGGACAAAATGTGCACCCTCGTATCGTAGCAATTGTTACTCCATATCTTACATTCCTCTCATATAGAGTGAATCCCATGTTTGCTGCTTTTAAAAATAACTTGTGATGATGAGGTTGCTGCAGGATGAGGTAGCTGCAGGCTAAAATTGGGAAGGTCCCCTGTTGGAATTGTTGGTCTTTATTGAAGCTATAAATCCAATCCTAGAGTGTGTTGTACTCGAGCAGGCTGAAGGCACATCTACCCAGTGTCCTGCCTCATAGTGAGCCATAAGAGATGTTTAGGGCTGCTAAGAGACAAAACAGTGAACCCAAGATGAGTGCAGAGAAATATAATAGACTAGATGAGCATATAATTTTGCCATTATGGCGCTTAATAATGTGGATGCTTTTGCTGGCCCAGATGTTCTGCCTGTGCTTTGAAGGACAAAAACATGTCCAAAAGTGCAGGTAAGGAGGGCCAAGCTGACAACTCAAATGTCCAGTGGGAAGCTTGGGTGGTAGGTAACTTGAAGTTTGGGGTCATTTGGTGCATGTTCTTACTGTGGAAAATATTGCGTGGATGTGTCTTTCTGTAAATAATTTGTAAATAATTCAGAATTTTTTCAGATAAAACCTGAGGGAGAAGCACAAAGACCATCACAAGCTGTGTAATTTTGCAGATCTTGGGGGTGTTCGTTCCTATGTGTTGTGTTTTGGGAAGAGGGGATTAATTTGAACTGATGACTGGGGATAAAATTGCAGGTTTGAGCACATGGTTGAGAAGCTTTGGCAGCGGCATTGTACGTTACTGTGACTCCGCAGCTGCGTTGTTATGACCTATTGCAGGAGCACAGGATGGTGGAGGTTTGAAGGGACCTCTGGGGATCATCTTGTCCAACCCCCCTGCCAAAGCAGGGTCACCCAGAGCAGGGTGCCCAGTTTCATGTCTAGGTGGGTTTGGTATTTCTCCGGAGAAGAAGACTCCACAACCTCTCTGGGCAGCCCATTCCAGGGCTATGTCTCCCTCTGTTTCTCAAATGCAGAACGCTCCGATGCAACTGTTGTGTTGCATCTTGCGGTGCTGAGGAAGGAAGCATGTGGGGCAGACTCTGGAAAAAAAATCCATAATCTGTTCTGATAAAAGGTACACCACAGGTTTTGCGTAACGGGGATGGACTAAAACCTTGGTGGCACGTGAGGAACACCTGTGTGCAGCTGAATCAGCGCTAGAACAACTGCACAACTTCCTGAATTGCTGCGAAGGAAGGACGTGCTGTTGACTCAGAAGAAAGTTTATCATGTGTGTCTAGGGACCGGGTCAGCGAAGTAGATTTGAAAGTTACACTCTTCCCATACGTGCTTAAGGTTGTGAATCTCCACAACAGCAGAAGTGACTTAGAATTACCAGTCTGCAAGGGAAAGAAAATAAAAATAATTAAAAAAAAGATCATTTTACAGACCCAAATTAGAGGATGGAGGGGTGACACGAGCACTGTGGACTTGCATTTCCTTAGATAACAGTAACATGACAGGGCAGAGTGGAATTTGTGTTTGCATCATTAAATTTGGCACTTGCTTACCAAACTATTTCACCTGGTTGTAAACTGTGTGTTCCCTGTGGCTTGTTCTTATAAACTTTTCTGGCACAGCTGCCGGTGCTGTTAGATGCAGATTCAATTTCTGAACTGGATTGTGAAATGAAGTATTTTCTCTATGGATTCAAACAACTCCATCTCCCCCACACCCCAATCAATGTTATGTTTTTTCCCTTGGAAAACTGCTCATTTGTCTTTGCCTTTGTGTGCTTCCAACATGCCTCTGTGTGTGGCATAGCTTAAATTTTTATGAACAAGAATGTAAACACCAAATCTGCACAAGTCTTGCAGAAGAGCTCTGGAGCTCCAGTGCATCATCTGTTTGTTATGTAATCTGATATAATGGGAGTGAAATAAAAAACAGATGTTAAGGCAGAGCAATTACAATTTTTTTTATCTGTGAGTACTACAGTAAATGGATTTTGTATTCCTTTCCCCCCTCCCCAAATAAGGGGTTTTATTTGTTGGGGTGGGGGGGGTGGGAAAGTGCTGTAAGGGACTTCAGCTCTCAGCATGGCTTAAAGACTTTGTTATTCTGACCTTGTGTTCTTCCACGTAATTAAAGTCTGTGTGCTACTCCAGATCTGAGATCTAACGTATTTCCAATTTAAAAATGTGCCGGACAAAACTGCTGAGTCCCCAGAGACCACCTCTGCAGGTCTGGCTTGGTTGGTTGTATGGGCAAGCTGCAGACTTGCACTGAATTTATCATTTGAAGTGAAGCTGCTTTACTTAGCTTAAGTTTTGTAAGAAAATCCTATCAAAACAGGATTGGTGCAGACTCTGCCACTGAGGATTCTTTAACTGGAGAAACATCTGGGAGGAGAGCAGATGGGAGCTGCGGTTAGCTCATTTTCTTAAATTCACTGTGTGACTAGGAGGATAAAAGGGAAAATGGATAATCATTGAACCTTTCTGTTGGGGAAATGGATTCTTCCACTGCTAGTTTATCTGTGAGGTTTATCTCTGCTGTCTTCCATTAAATAAGGCAACCCCTTGTTTGAGAGAGGAAGATGCATACACATGTTCATATGCATCTTCACAAGTCAAGGCACATGTGTGATCTCACTGAGTGGTACCTGATTTTAATTTTCCTCTTTCCTTCTCTTGTTCTTTTAACCTCCTGGGTTTGTTGGTCATTTAATTTTATGTATTTATTTTATTTTCTTCACTTCTGTATCGCTCTGTCTGGTTCTGTTCAGGATCCAGTAGTACCTTGCTCTTGGAGTTAGAGCTTGGGAGGAGGCCACGGGGGCTGGAGAAGCAATTTTTTGGTGGGAGCAAGATTCCAGCCACATCCTGCAGCTGGGTTTGGCACTGCTGAGTTACGGTTCCCCTCGGTGTGCTGTTTCCCTGCTGGCTGTGAGTGTGTCGTGGCTGAAACTCACGTTCCACTGAATAAAAATCTCCCTGTTCGCACCGACAGCTTTTTTACTGGGTGGCTGCTGCATTACGTACCTTAGATACTAAACAGGCCTTTACTTTCTTTGTCTCTGAAGAATAATAAGTTGCAACTCTTTTATGAAGCTGGTGTGTTCATTTATCTGTTAAGTACTGGTAACTTCAAGAAACTCTTGAATCAGTTGTATGTTCCAGCTGAAGGATGTGCTAGCAATGAATTAAAAGATTCTTGCTCTTCTTAAGCAGCAAGTTTCTTCCTTTAAAACCCAGCAAAGACTGAGGGTAAGAGATCAGTGTGAACACTTGCTGCCAGCTACTACAAATAGCATCCCCTCCATTCCAGATCTCCTTGCAAGGACCACCTGCAGAGAGTTGGGTTCATTACATGTGGTTATTGCTCAGCTCTACTAACACCAAGCAATGAATTCAGCAAGTTTGAGCGACGAGGGTTGGGAGCTCACACGTGGAGAATATTTGTGAACAAGCCACCCTTAAAAACAAAATAGTGGATTCTTCCAGTCATGGAAAACCAGTAGCAAGGGCATTGTCTTGAGGCACAAGGCTTTTGTATCTAGTGTTCTGAAAAGTGCTGGAGGGTGGGTGAGCATGAGGCTGCTACTGTGTGAAGTGGTGATGGGCCTTGATAATGAGCAGTGTACCTGGACTGCTGGGGAGAAGGGTAGAGGGGACTTCAGGACTTTGTGTAGTTTCACTTCAGTTCCAGTTACCCTGTAGAAATATCTACTCAAGCTGTATCCTATGGTGAATCTGTGCTGAGCATGGCTTGCATGGAATGTGGCTAACATTAAGGAAAGGAGGCTGAAAACTTGAAAAATTGTGTACCTCATATGCTCTTCAAAGAAGTGAAACACATCCTCTGAAAAAGTTCTGATGGGAATGGTGGCTTTTCTGTTAAAAGGCATTTTGTTGTTTCCTCTTGTAACTTGATTCTGATCTGAGTGTTTAGATTCAACTTCGAAATATTGATTTGCAATGTGGATTGTACTGTGACTGTATAGATGGCCTTTTGTCCCCTGTCCTTTGGCCAGCTGGCTCCAGATACTGTCTCCAGTAAGGATGAAGCTTCATGGTAGGGTCTGTGTCCTGAAACTGAAGATTTAATCCTTGCAGACATTTTCTTTCCTCCCACATGAAGCATGTTGGTGGCGCTGGGTTAGCGGTCGGACTTGATGGTCTTGAAGATCTTTTCCAACCAAAACGATTCTACGATTTATAGAAAAATTTACAACTGCAAGGAAGCAGCACCTGTGAAGTCCTTGAGATGGCAGTGAAGCCAAAGCTGAAGGCAGCATGCAGCATTCCTGGTTGGAATCGCTTCCTTTGTAAACAGAGGCTGTCGAGCCCAGCCTGAGCATCCGGAGTCATCCATGGAGAACATCCTATCAGCTTAATTATCGTGGATGTTTGGCTAGCTCACTTAAAGGCATATTTCTGAAGGTAATGATGATTTTTCTCTCTATGCTGGTGCTCTGCAAGGACAGAATATCGGGAAGCTCTGCAGCTTGTTCCTTGTAAGCGCTTCTCGCGCCGTGCTGACTCCCGCGTTATTGAAACTGGACGTTGCAGTAAGAGGGCTTAAAACCATGGACATGCGTGATGGGCACGTTGGCTGGGGTGTTCTGGTAGAGAGCGCTGACTTTCTCCAACCCAAGTCAGCCGAGGATTAGTTTTCAGACGGAAAACACGTCGATCGAGCAGGCGTTGGGCTGGATTTCTCCGCTGTGGCACCGTCGTATTGGTTGCGACCGGCCGCCGCGACCTTAATCCCCAGCCAAGGCAAGCCGACGGTGCGGCCTGTTTTCTGGGGACAGAAATACTCGGCAGGAGTGAGGAGTCACGTGTCGCCGGGAGCTCGTACTATAAAAACGGCAGCTCTGCCGACAGCGACCTTCAGCATGGCCCCCAACGTTCGCGGGTGTTATTTTTAACCCGTCTGGGTAAATTTCCAGTACGAGCCCTGGTGCCAATCTGGATGCGTACGCTTTCCCAAAGCCTTATCTTCCGCTTTCTAGTGCGGTGACACGGCGGGCAGAACACTGGGTTTCGGCGGAGGGGGTCGCTTTGCTTTTATGTCTGCCGGTACCAGAGAGAAATAAATAAATACTGCAGCTTTGGTTGACAGCTGTAAATAGAGTTTTTTGTAAAGGTGTTTGTGTGTTGTGGGGTTTTTTCTGTTGTGTTGGTTTTGATGTTTCTTTTGTGGAGTGTTTTTTTTTCTTTGTTGTTTGTTAAAGATGAGTTCTAATGATAATTTTTTTTTTTTTTTAAAAGAAAAATACTTTAAGGTTTAAAAATAGTTGAAGGCTGTACTTTGATTAGGTTGCTCTGGCACTGACGTCAGAGTGTGACATTTATCTATGTACGGATTTGTCGCCCTGTTGACTAAGGCTGTATTGACACAAATGGGGATATTTCTGTCCACTGGGAGGGAAACAAAGAACATCTAGGCTCAAGTTGTGTCCTTGCCCTTAGTAGTTTTGAAGTCTGGCTTTCTTTCCTACTGTTTGATTTTTTTATTTTGGGGTTGTTTTTTTATGTGTTGGAGGATACGGTTTTAGGGATTTATATTGCCATGAAGGTCCAGGCAGTAGGATGCTGGCTTGGTGGAGAGGGATGCTGGTAGAGCAGTGCTGAGCTTGACTTGGTCTTGGAGGGTTACAACAGAAGACATGAGCCTACGTAAGTCCTTACTGGGTGACTTCATGAATAAATGGGTGATGGATATTCTGCAAATAGGAACTGCAGAAAATACGTCCTGCACGTGTGAAATACAGATGAAAAGCAGCAAGCAATTTCAGATCAGCACAGTTCTGTATTTCTCTGCCAGTTATTTTGTGTTTTTATTCAGAGCAGTTGCTGTAATTCACACTGTTTTTTATTTATTTTTCTTTTAGCTTTAATTATTGCAAAGAAAAAAAAATTCTCTTTTTATAGGGGGCCAAACATAAAGCTATAAATCCGTCAAATATCACTTGGATGTTCAGCTGCCAGAACTTCTCAGAGCCCCTCTCCCCTCTTCTCGAGACAACTCTTGGGCATTTTCCTGGCCCCACAACCTACCGTTTGTAGCAGTAAAATCCCTAAATACTTTCCTATAGGCACTGTTACCTAAAATGAGGTTCCTGGGGCACGTTTTTTTCCAGAAGTAACTTTTTTGGATATATATACAGTTGAAATGAAAAGGTAGAGAAGCAGTACTTTTCAGTTATTATATGTATTGCTCGTGTAACTGCTGTGTTACCCATGTACTACTTGGCTTTTGCTTTCTTGTGCTGCTACATGAGGGAACTACGTGAAGCAGGACAGTCCGATCTCATTCCGCAGAAGAAAGTGTGATCTGCAGCAGAAGGGCTCTGACTCATGAGTGGAGTTTGCTCATGGGAGACAAGAGGGGCTGGTGCTTTGGCTGCACGCTCCAGATTTGCTGCGAGCGCAGCTTGAGGCAGCTCTGGAGCAGCTGCAGCTCAGCCTGACCTCCTTCTACTGCAAAGTGAAATTCCTGCTGGTTTATGCTTTGTGGACTTTGGGCCGTGAACTGCAGTGGCAAGGGGACAGATCCCTCTGTGGAAGGAGGTGTTGCAGTTGGTTGGGGCTGGTACCGTTTTGGATGTCTTTGCCTTGTGGTAAAGCCCCAGTGCTTATTCTAGTGCTGTTGTAATCATCTGGAAAACAAGGCTCTCCTGCAGTGGGTTGGTTCTCTTCAAGTGGAGCAGCTTGGATCAAATCGATGATGGATCCCGGAGTACCACTGCAGCAGGTCAGACTAAATGGACAATGATGTCTTAATGCATCTATTTATATTTCATTTTCTGTTTCTTTACCTTTCTTTGATTAGGAAGGCACCTTGGTGCTGCAGTCCCTTTGGGAATAATTTTAAACTAAGGGTAGGGGAAGAATAAAGAGATGGGGTAGACCCTTGAACACATAAACAGATGGAGGTAAGGTGACCATTTGGATGTTTAAAATTGAAATATTTTTTTTTTTAAAAAAGGTTTTAAATCTAAATCTGAAATGTTTTAGATTTAAAACCTTATAGTGTACTTGTCCTTCCTTCTGGGGAGCCTCTAAGACTCTGGTAGAGCTCAATATGGCCTTTTAGCAGAGTGGGTTCTTGATTTTGTGTAGGGTTTTTGCTTTGGTGGTTGGTTTGTTTGTTTTGGGTGTGGGGTTGTTTTGTTTGGGTTCGTTTTGGTTTTTTTAATTTGAAAATATACAAACCTTTCTAAGAAAGCTTAATATTCTCCCTTTCCTCCCCATTTCACTTTTGAAGTAGTTAGGCAGATTTAAAATCCAAAACCTTTTGAAAGATTTAAGCTTTTCTATGGGAATTTTGGATTTTTCTGTTTGAAACAAGGGGGCTGCAAGTCTGCCCCTGGCTTTGTTTTTGCTCATTGGTTTGGGGTTTTTGTATGTATTGATGTGGAAGCAGGAGCAGCTTGTGGAGTAGGGGGTGTTGAGACTGTGAAGGTAACAGTTCTTAAAAATCAGACTGGCTGGACTGAAAGCTCTTAAATGCTTTACCTGATCAACAGAGCATTAAAGCTACAATGCATCATTCTGTAAATATGGCCAAATGGAGGGGGTCAGTCTGTTCTCCCAAGGAACAAGTGATAGGGCAAGAGGAAGCGGTCTCAATTTGTGTCAGGGGAGGTTTAGGTTGGACATGAGGAAAAATGTCTACCCCAAAAGGGTTATGAAGCCCTGTCCCAGGCTGCCCAGGGCAGTGGTGGAGTTCCCGTCCCTGGAGGGGTTTCAAAACCGTGGAGATGTGGTGCTGAGGGACATGGTTTAGTGGTGACCTGGCACTGCTGGGTTAACAGTTGAACTTGATGATCTTAAAGGTCTCCTCAAACCAGAAAGATTCTATGAAAGATGGTTAAAACCTTATGGCTTTAAGAAAGAAGCTACCCCACGGTGCTGGCTTGAATATGCAGCATGGCTGAGAGGGAGGCTGCTGCATTTCACAGTAGTCATGCTAAATATCGAGCAACTAAAACATCAGTGTGGGCTAAACAGAATGCTGCACGGGTTAATGTACCAGAGGAGTGTCGGATCTCTTGGGACTGTGTTGATCAAACTGTGAGCAAATTCATGGGAGTTTGTGTCTGCACAAGAAAATTCCATACCAACCCACCCCCAACCACCAAATCATGTCTTAAATGATTAATGTTGAACAAGAGGAATAAAGTTCACCTTAGAGTTTGTATGTACCAGTCTTGTACTTAAATTGACTTTTATGGAAAAGTTGAAGCCACTTCTAGAGGTGCTAAAGCGTCTGGTTGACAATTATACAAACGGGCTAAAGCTTTTTAATGCTACAAACCCTCTAATGCCAAAGAATTGCATTGCTGGTATTAAAAAGCAAGTTCTGCTCTCATGCTCATATTGGCCTATCACCACACACTCAAAATGTTTACTGGAGAGCCATTAGATGTGTAACTGTGCCTTTAGCTGTTTTGCAGGGCTCTTGCTTCAGTTCTTTTGCCAACTTCCTAGTCCAGAGCTAGGCTGGTTATCTGAAGGATGCAGCTAGGGCTGAGGCATTGGTACCCACTAAGGGATGAGGAGCTCACAGGCATGGCCTGGGGGCTGTGCTGACCTACTGACATGGTGTCCTCCTGTCCCAGGCTGGGTCCCCATGCTCGGTCTCCACCTGGGTGGAGAGAGGCCATGGCTGTCCCTTCTCTGTAAGCTCTGGTACCTCCAGAAGTGTGGGTTGAGAGTGCAGTTGTAGGTATGACTTCAGTGATTACTGTACAAGTCCTGTATCCTTCGGCAGGTGGAGGAAGAAGCTCTTCCAGTTCCAGAAAGGAGAGTGCAGTAAATTTTCCTGTATGGATCTTGATCTTTATGTTATAGCTTGTGTACCTGCCCTGGAAAATCTGCAGGTGTGAAGCTGTTGCAAACCAAATACAATATTGGGCCCCACGGGGCTGTCCTCTTATTGAAATGAGTGTAGAAAATAGAGAGGAGACATCAATACCAAGGAAAAGCTAAGGGTAGAAGGTGCTCTTAGCATAGGAATTTGGGATAGCATGGTTAGTTGAAATTTGAAAGAAATGGGGCTTAGTTTCCACATTTTCGGTATTGTAACTGTATTAGGCAGCAGCTCGTAGGTTGATCTCTCATATAGGAGTACCCTGAGAAGTGCAGGTCTTGTGATGTAGGCTCCAGAAAGTTCATCACCATCTCTATTTTTCGGTATAAGGGTTTTGTTCTATGGAGGGTTTGCTTGTAGACCTCACAGCTGGGTGGGATGGAGGCACAGCTCGAAAGACTTACTCAGATTTCTGGAGGTCAGGTGTGTTTGGTATTAACTGCACGTGTTGTCATTAGCTGTGGTGAAGCTGCTTCTTATGCTTTAGGCTTTAAATTCAGAAGCTGTCCTCTTATATTCATCCCAGCCCATAATCGTGCAGTGGATCAAGTTGCTGTGCAGCCCCCACATCAGCTCTGCCCATCATGTCTGTATTTGCCCATCTTTTGAAACACCAACATGATGTTCCCAATGCCTGTCTTGTATAATCGCAGTCCCCAAGGGAGCAAGTCTAATAAGGGTCCCCTGGTCCCCATCTGGAAAAGATTCCCAGCACCATCTTGTGTTGCAGAGCTTCTTAGGGCTTGGAGTTTTCTGGCTGTGGCAGATGAGTTGGCCAGGGAGCAAGGGTGCTGGTAGACTCAGAGGGAAGACCTTTCTGTCTTATCACAGCTTCCCCAAAGTTGTTCTAACTGGAAGGGCAGTTTTTTCCCTCCCAAACTGGCCAAGACACATACCATGTTTTTTACACACAAGAATGTCCAACCTCCAGTGAAAACTGGCAAGAAAGTAAAATTTGATGGGATATATTTGATCCGATAGTCAGATGTTTTTCTACCCTTTTTATTTCCTCCTATCACGATATCTCTTTATCGTACAAGATCGAAACCTCTGTGTTATAAGAGACTTAAACTTATGAAAAACGCTGTGATGGATTTGTTAAAAAAATTCAAGAAAACCCACAGAATTCTGTTTTCTTAAAGTAGCATTGAATCAGCTCCTAGAGTAGTGAGGATGTAAATCTATCTGCTGTTGTGAGTCTTGGCCTTCGAGGGGGATTTGTAGTCGGACTAAGGAAAAAAGTCACGGGGGAACTGTTTTGTGGCTGGCTACAAAAGAGAGCTGTTAAGTCAAACTGCTGATCCAACGGAGGCAGTTTTTTCAAGCCACTGTTTCTGGTGGATGATACTTTGGGACTGTCAGGTTCTGCCTACTCACACCTGAAGCAGAGGATTAATTTTTTGCAGCAGTTGATCTCCAATTTTGGCTGTCAGTCTCTTGCCCTCTTCTGGACAGCCTCAGAAGGAAGCCCACGTCTGCAGGCAGCAGATGAGAGAGCCCATGGGTAGAAGAAGCTTTCCCTGTATGTGTGTAATTGAAAGGTGATGGCATTATCTGGACTTGCTTATGTGTGTGTTTGTGAGCTGCGCTGTGGAAGCAGGTAGATATGGATGGTGGTGAGTCTCAGAGATGCTGGTTGTTACGCTTGGCATCTCTCTTCTGTTTCATTTACCCTCAACGCTAAGATGACAATAAAGGAAACCCACTAGAAATGGACTTGATTAAAGGCTGATACTAACTTATTGTCCCATTACAGGGCTGCGGCCATCTCATTTTCAACCCAAATGTGCGTTTAAATCGGTGATTCTTTGCAGCCTTACAGGGGAGGAGGGGAGAGCAAGAAGGCGTGAAATTTGTTGCCGTCTTCTGAAGGTGTGAAATTAACTGTATCACTCCTACGGGGTAGGCACTCGGTCAGAGATTTAGCAGATTAATGGCACTGGGTTTCTGCATGGCTTTTACCTGGCCCTCATCCTTTGGCAGGAGGGAAAGGACTGCTCTCCAATGTCCTCTAGACAGAGCCTGGTGGTACAGGAGTAAATTTTTGGTGCTAGTTTTGAACAGTGCTTAATGGGCTTGTGGAATACTCCCCCCAGATTTCACAGCGGATGAAAGCTGCTGAGTAAAATGCCGTTATCTCTGCTGCTAACACATATATGTTTGGGTCTGGTTTTTATTTTTCAAACAGCAATTCTTGGCCCCATGCTCATCCGCAGGCTTGCTGCCACTGCTGCAAGTGACATATCTTTGTGAGCATGAAACAGAATTGAGACGATCATTTCACATCTCACCCCAAGGCAGCTGCTTATTTCTAAAGCTTTGTAATTGCCTAAAAAAAGATGAAGGAGCTCAGAGGAACTGCTGTCCCATGGCATCCATGCCGGGGAGGGAATTAGCTTTCATCTTTCCACCATCTTCCCCACAAAATCCAGCTTTTCTAGTATCTTGGCTAAGTATCTGGATGAAGGCTGTAAGAGAATCATAGAATTATCATAGAATTATAGAATGTTTTGGATTGAAGGGTGCCTCTAAAGGTCATCTCGTCCAGCCTTCCTGTAGTGAGCAGGATCCCTTGACCTGCATAAAGCTGCCTAGGGCAGTGGTGGAGTCCTCATCCTTGAAGGGATTTAGAGTCTGTGGAGATGTGGTGCTGAGGGACATAGTTTAGTGGTGACCTGTCAGTGCTAGGTCAATGGTTGGACTTGACAATCTTTAAGGTCCCTTCCAACCAAGATGATTCTATGGTTCTGTCTTGAGCTAGATCAGGTTGCTCAGAGCCCTGTCCAACCGTGCCTGGAACCTTGCCAGGGATGGGGCATTGACTACCTCCCTGGGCAGCAGGGGCCAGGGTCATACCATCCTCAGCATAAAAAATGTCTTCTCTCGTCTAAATCTTCTCTCTTTTAGTTTAAAACCATCACCCCATGTTCTGTCACTACAGGGGCTACTAAAAAGATTGTCCCCATCTTTCTGACAGGCCATAATAAGGTCTCCTTTAAGCCTTCTCTTCCTCAGACTGAACAACCCCCACTCTCTCAGCCTGGCCTCACAACAGAGGGGTTCCAGCCCTCAGATCATTTGTGTCCTCCTCTGACCCTACTCCAACAGGTTCCTTTCTGTCCTGTGCTGAGGTCTCCAGAGCTGGACCCAGCACTCTGGGGAGGTCTTATCACAAGATAAGTCAGTATGACACCATTTGGGGGGCATTAGGCAGATCAGCATAGTGATGTATCTTAATCCTGCTGAAGAAGGGTTTGGGGCTGCATATTACAGATATCTGTTCAGGGTATGGAGCTTCCTCTACCTCTCATCTTTCACCTAAGGAGTGTTGTGCCTTGTTTAGTTACTGGGCACAGCATGGGATGGGCTTGCATGAGGTGGGGCTGTAGTCTGTGTTTTGGAGATCTGTGGCACACATGGACTAGGATGAGTATTGGACTGGGCTTTATGCTGAGAGCATATGTTGGAGAGATGTCATAAGGGGGGAGTAGCTAGGGACATTCTACTGTGAATTGTGAAAAGTGAGGTAGTGTCATCTTGGAGCAGTGCTTGTTTAGGCTTTTGTGCTGTTTTGCATCTCATGTTTTTTTTCCTTAGAGATATGATGTATTGCCCGTGTGCACAAGCCTTGCATTTATAAGTTTCTTACTCTGAGCATTCATGGAGTGCAGATGTTCATAAACCAGACATTCATGTCTTGAAAACTCCACTCGCCTGTGGTGAATGGGAAGCTTTCCCAGGTAAGCTAGAGCTCACAGTAGTCAGTTCCTGAATAAATGAACCTTTCATCATTTACGGGAGCAGGGGGGGGAACCACCACCTTGCTGTGATGGATGCAGAGAGCACCTTCCAGGCACAGGCCAATGCAGAGCTGTCTTCTCTGCTGCTGAGCTGAGGGCTTTCAGCAGCTGGGAGCTCCCTGCAGCAGCAATTCAGGGCAGGTACCAGGAAAAGGATGTGGAATATAAAAATTTGGTTACTGGGTTGTGATCAGCAGCAGAGAGGAACCTCGTGAAGTTCAATAGAGGTAAACGTAGGGTCCGGCACCTGAGGAGGAATAATCCCAATCGCCAATATAGGTGAGGAGTTGACCTGTTAGAAAGCAGCTCCACAGAGAAGTATGTCGGAGTCCTGGGGGACAAGAAGTTCACCGCGAGCCAGCAGTGCGCGACCATGGCCGAGAAGGCCACTGGTCTCCTGGGGTGCATGAAGTGTGGCCAGCAGGTTGAGAGAGGTTCTCCTCCCCCTCTACTCTGCCCTAATGAGGCTGCATCTGGAGAATTGGGTCCAGTTCTGGGCTCCCCAGGTCAAGACAGAGGAAACTACTGGAGAAACTCCAGCAGAGGCTACAGAGATGCTGAGGGAACTGGAGCATCTCTGTGCTGAGGAAAGGCTGAGAGCTCTGGGGAAGTTTAGCCTGGAGAAGACTGAGAGGTGATCTGATCAGTGCTGATCAATAGCTAAACGGTGGGGGTCAAGAGGATGGGGCCAGTCTCTTGTCAGTGGTTCCCAGTGACAGGCAAAGGGGCATCAGACACAAACTAGAACCCAGGAGGTCCCGTCTGAACATGAGGCAAAACTTCTTTGTTGTGAGGGTGCCAGAGCTTGGCCCAGGCTGCCCGGAGAGGTTGTGGAGTCTCCTTCTCTGGAGGGATTCCAAACCTGCCTGGACAATGTGATCCTGGGCACCTTGCTCTGGGTGACACTCTTTTAGCAGGGGGGTTGGATGAGGCGATCTCCAGAGGGCCCTTCCAATCCCCACCATTCTATCTGTGCAAGCTGTTTGGCAAATACAAGGGTCACAAATGCATATGTGGATCTCTTGTGCAGTAACAAGCATCTTGTCTCTGTGCCCTGTTGGTCCAGACGAAGCCAGCAGCTGGGAGTGATGTGCAGGGACAGCCCCATTAAACAGAATTGCTCCTTGCTCAGAGTTGTTTTACATGCAGTCAGCCGGGGCTAACTTGAGCTTGTTCCTTTTAAAGATGAAAGGGCGCAAGAAAACCCTCCTGGACACTTGTTCAAATACAGGCTGTGAAGAGGTGAATGACTTCTCTCCTGTGGAGGTTGTAACAAAATGGTTGTGACTGCACAGTGTTGTGATTGTGTTAGCTTGAAGGTGGAAGGTTTTATGGCTTTTTGGGAATCATAGAATCATTTTGATTGGAGAAGACCTTTAAGATCATCAAGTCCAGTTGTTGACCCAACACTGCCAAGCCCACCACTAAACCATGTCCCTCTGCACCTCATCTACATGGCTTTTAAAATGCCTCCAGGGATGGTGGTGCCAGCACCTGCCTGGGCAGCCTGGTCCACAGTTTAACAGCCTTTTCAGTGAATAAGTTTTTCCTCATGTCTAACTTAAACCTCCCTTGGCACAGCTTGAGGCTGTTTCTTCTTGTCCTATCAGTTCTTCCTTGGGAGAAGAGACCAACTCCTACGTGTCTCCAGCCTCCTTTCAGGGAGTTGTTAAGAGTGAAGAGGTCTCCCCTGAGCCGCCTTCTCTCCAGGCTGAACAACGCCAGGTCCCTCAGCCACTCCTCACAAGACTTGTGCTCTAGACCCTCCACCAGCTTTGTTGCCCTCTTCTGGATGTGTTCCAGCCCCTCAATGTCCTCCTTGGTGTGAGGGCCCCAAAACTGAAACCAAGATTTGAGGGGCAGCCTCCCCACTGCTGAATATAGGAGGATGATCCCTGCCTTAGTCCTGCTGGCCACACTAATGCTGATACAAGCCAGGATGCTGGTGGCCTTCTTGGCCACCTGGGTACATGCTGGCTCATCTTCAGCGAGCTGTTGATCAACACTCCCAGGTCTTTTATCCTCCATCAGCTTTCCCGCTGCTCATTGCCAAGGCAGTTTTCAGGCTGAGAGGGTGTAACAAGGCATATTTTGGTATTTCTGTTCCACTAGCCCTGCTGTTTTAGTGCTGGCTGCTCAGCTGAGATCCTCTAGGTTTTAAAGCAATTACGCAGCTGAGAACTTTGTGTGCCCTGAAAGACATGAGGGGAGTGAAGGTGCATTCCTTAGTTTTAATTGTTGTTTAAAATGATGAAGAATGGCCTCTGGCTTTTATGGGGGATTTATGAATGTTAAATGATCACGGGGTCTCTGTAAAATGTTCTTCTCTCATCTGTTCAGAGGCACTTTGGTATAACTCTGATGGTACTGATGGTGGGTTTGGGCATCAGACTTCTGACCCACCCTCTTCTCCGTGGGTCATGGCCTTCCACAGCACAACTTGGAATAAGCTCCCATTGGAAGGTTGACCTTTGAACTAATTGCAAGAGTGCCTCCAAAATGTTTTGTTTCTTCCATTAAGCTCATGTTGTAACCTTTGCATTTGGTTGTTTGCTGCTGGTTTTGTATGAATCCCTTAAAAGCTCTATGCAGTAAATGTCTTGATCGGTGCTACTGTTGCAGGTTAGAGCCGGAGCTTGATTTACCTTTGTGGGGTGGACATCCAGTCTCATGACATGGCTAAAGAAAAGAGATTCAGCTGTCTCTCTCTGCAGTGTCATTCCTGAGCAGTGATGTCCTTGGCCTTCCTGCCTCTTTGAGGAGCTCTGCAGAGTCCTGTGACCTTATTGCCAGGGATGAGCATGATGTGCGCGCTCACCACAACACTTGTGGCTGGGGACAGCGAAGTGAGTCCATAAAGTTATGGCAAGGAGCCGCTAAAAGCTGAGCGGAGCGTTGGTGCGTGGCAGTTTGTGTTTGTTGCTGTCAGCTTGGCAGTGTGTGTGTTCTGCACCTCCCTTCTGTAGTCCCGAAAAGCTGTATTGAGTTCTCTGAGCTGAACCAGAAGAGAGGGGCTGTTCCTGTGGGTATCACCCCACGCTCTCAGCTTCAGTTGCGACACGGTTAGAGACTGTATTGCTCAACAGGCAGCTCCGTAGGTAAGCATCGATTTTGCAATGCACAGCTAGGAAAATTAAACTGGGTAAATCACTGATAGGAAAACAAAGGCTTGGTGTTGGTTTTTCCCCCTCTTCTTCAGTGGCTTATCCCTGTGGATGAAAGTGGTAGGACCCCAAGCTCTGAATGTGCACTAAGCAGGTCCCAGCCTTAGTTCTTTTCTCCAAATTGTCATTGAATTTTAAAAAGGAGAAGAGATAAGGAATCTTTGTGTGGGGGACACTCCTCATACCACAGAATCAATCTGCAGCTTTTGGGCCCTGCTCCGATGGAGCTTTGGAAATCTGATTAAACGAAAGGAGATGATGTGTGCCCTGGTTGATGGATGCCAGATAAAACAAAGCCCTCACACATGTGGTGAACAGCTTGATTGTTTCTTCCCTACCTGTTTATAGCAGCTTCCCAGCCATCATTTGCTCTGATGTATCACTGAGGAGTGCTGTAGGGTAGCAGCAGCAGGGACTGAGGAGGAAGAGATGGAGGCAGTGGAAACTGAGGAATAGAGGAGATGTCCCTTCAGCCCTGTGTCTGCTTCTCATGTCAGGATGGTGGTGGTGACAGAGGCAGCTGACAGCTCTGTGTCAAGCTTGGTGTGATAAGTACATGCAAGAAGACTCTTTCCCACCCCCCATCCCCCAAGGGGTTTAGGAGGAAAGAGGGGTGGTCTGTGTTTCATTTTGTCTGGGGGCTGGTGCTAATTGCAAAGTCAGGTTTAGCTTTGTCTCCGCGCACGTGTCTTTCAGCACTAAACGTGAGCGGTTGCTGTAGTGAGTTGTTTATCGCGTACCTTTGACCACCTCACCCACTGATCTCTGCCCAGTCACCGGCTATTTCTGGTGCTCCGAGCCTGAGCAGCAGCGGGTCCCCAGAAGAAAGCTCTCTCACACGCAGTGGTTCCTCGTCTCGCTGCCGGTGTGGAGTTGCCGCGGTCTGGAAAAGTGAAACGCTTCCCTTGACCTTGGAGGGTTGGTCCTGCACGAGGCTGTTTAAGGCAGGCTGGTTCACAGCCCCGCAGAGCGGTATGTTACAGTCCTACAGTGCTGGAAAGAGAGAGGTGGCCAGCATTGGGCATGCTGCGTTTGCTTCCAGGGCACGATACAGCTGTGTCTTTTATGCGGACACGCTGAAAGGTAAGGATAAATTTAGAGAAAATAATAACCTACTGAAGAAGAATTAGTAGCTTTAAAAGAGATTGAACTGTCATTTCGTAGAATTGTAGAAGGGTTTGGGGCGGAAGGGACCTTAAAGATCATCTAGTTCCAACCCCTCTGCCATGGGCGGGGACACCTCCCACTAGACCATGTTGCTCAAAGCCCCATCCAACCTGGTCTTGAACACATCCAGGGATGGAGCATCCACAGCTTCCCTGGGCAGCCTGTGCCAGTGTCTCACCACCCTCAGAGTGAAGAACTTCTTCCTAACTTCTAATCTAAATCTCCTTTCTTCCATTTTGAAGCCATTACCCCTCATCCTATCATTACAAGCCATTGTAAAAAGTCCCTCCTCAGATTTCTTGTAGGCTTTCAGATACTGGAAGGTTACAGTGAAGTGTCTTCTGGGAGCCTATTTTCTGTAACATAACTTGTGTCTACTTATATGCAGGTCATTAAAAAGAATGATAGAAAATATAATCTCTATTATTTCAACTGTTTTGTCCTACATATACTTTATATGATCCATTCCTGTTTGGTTCTTTTCTAAGATAACTCTTTGCTACACAACTAATAGATTTAGAAGCAAATTTTTCACAAGATGATTAGGCACCTTTTCCTAGTAGAATGGTACCTTGCTTTGATTTAAATAGTTTTCTTCAGTGATTTGTAACTTATTATCTGCTTCTAATGTATCTCTCTGTTCTAACTACAGATTTGAGTGTCTGAAAACTGTTCAATAGGTTGGTATCTTCTGATTGCCTTCTTTTGTGTGTTAATAAAAACTGTAAAATAGCATCATGCAATTCTAACAAATCTCACTGTCAAAAATGAAAAGGGGTAATTTATTTTGATTCCTGCAGTTTTCTGTAGATGGAGATTTTTAGCCATTGTCTCTAAGTGTAGGTGGTTGTAGAGCTAGAGAAAACTATAGAGTAGTGGAACAATGGAGGTGTATGAATCGTGTGTCCAGTAAAACCTCCTCAGTGTTGAGATCATATTTCAGCTTAATCTGAAGTAACAATAATATTGAAGCATGGTGCGATGCCCAGAGCAAAAAGTTCCATTCCTTCTGACTTGATGGTATTTATGAAATTTCCCATATTCTTTTGATTTATTTTTGGACTACTGCTTCTTTCCTTTTCTATTCTGTCAGAGCCAAAACACAGACTTTTACCAGAAGCCTGGAAACTCAAGAAAGCTTTTGATTGAAAACCATCCTTTGTAGTGATGAAGCTGGAATACCAATCAGAAGAGTTGTTTTCTCAGCAACTTGAAAGTACCGCTTTCTGGATATGTTAAGGTTGGGGTGTTTGTTCTGTTCACAGAATTCTTGAACCACCTAGCAATTATTTGTTTCCAAGAGGGGGGGGGGGGGGGGAAAAAAAAAATTAATTTTTTTGTGGTGTGTGTCAAAACCCGGGGAAAGGGGGGGTGGGGGGCGCAAGAAGGGGGGGGCGGGGGGGGGCCGGGTGGATGTGGGGGGGGGCGGGGGGACCCGGGGGGG
>WTSP01098451.1:0-19310 GCA_025331215.1 Actenoides lindsayi | reverse complement strand
ATATCCTTCCTGTAATAGGGGCTCCAGAACTGGACGCAGTGCTCCAGGTGAGGTCTCACGAGAGTGGAGTAGAGGGGGAGAATCACCTCCCTTGACCTGCTGGCCACACTTCTCTTGATGCAGCCCAGAATACAGTTGGCTTTCTGGGCTGCAAGAGCACACTGATGGCTCATGTTGAGCTTCTCATCCACTAACAGAATGTCTAATGGACTAACGGCCATTAACACAATGGAATAAACTGCTCAGCGTTTTTGGAGCTGGTGCATGGTGTAGCAGTTCTAGATATTGGGTGACCATTTTGGTAAAAGCTTACTTTATATTAAAGTAATATAAATAGGGAGACTGGGAACATTCACTCTACAGGCTGAGGTAAGAAGAGGTCAGATTTATAATGCTAGACATATGCTCTCACTACCTGATTGGTTCTTGCCTATAGAACCAAATCAAGTGGTCAGTTCAGATCAAAACTTTCATCTGTGTTTTGTTTCTGGACTGTGTATTATATAGCAGGCTTTTACCTGCTTTCTCATAACTTTGAGAGTCAAGACTAAGACTCATTTAAATTTAAAACTAAACTCATTTAAAATTCCCACAGCTTAGAGTGGGCTTATTTACTGGGTCTATCAAATCAGGCACATATGATCTGAAGATCCCTGAGTGTTCAACCTAAATGCAGTCTAAAATTGCATGAGAAACTATTATTAGACCTCAACACAGAAAATTGTTCTTCTCTATGTTCTTACCTGTTCCAATAACAGACCTGTGTTCCTGCTGTGACCTTCTATGGCAATGTCTTCTGACCCAGTTTTTTGGAGATTTTTTTTTTTTTTTATTTGTCTCTGTGGAGGTCTAAGCTAATCTCGAGTAAGATTGACTAACATGCTCATTAGGAATCAGCATTTCCTCTACCACAGCCTCTGACTTAACACAGCTATTTGGCAGCTACTTTCCAGGTGCAGCAGGTAGGTGTTAAGTTGTTTAACAGCAATTTTCTGTGTTTACAATGCATTGCTCGCTACAGTCCACAATTCTCCGAGTAATTTACAACTGCCTGATACTCAAGATTGTTTTTTCCGTTGGACATATAGAGAGTTGGTAGTGCTGCTGCCCATATAAGTAAGCTCTAAACTTGTTTCTCATACAGACAACAACTGTCTACACAGAATCTTAAAGGCATGGCCAGTTCAGACACCAAACACTTAACTGATGGCTATCAGCTTCTAGCTGTATGAGCTAATGATGCATAGCTAAATGAATGTGTTTCTCTATTCAAAGCAGTGACGACCTAACAATGTACTCAAGTGGACCATTTTCTCCAACAGCCCTTTTGTAATTGCCTTGTGTAAAGCCTCTTTGTTCAGGAAATTGATGCAACTGGAGAACACAATCATTCCTTATATACAGATGATGTCAGGGTTTGTCCATATGACTACATTTAGAGGTTGTTTTCAAAGCTAGAAAGTATGTTAGGTTTGGTTTTTTGCTAGTGCGGAGAGGTAAACAATTTAATGGTGCAAAACTATACATACTATGTGCCAGGAAGGGTCACTGAGTGTGATTCCTCACTATTGCAAGACAATATTACCATATAATGCCTTTCACAAACTCAACAGGTTTAAACAAATCACACAAACAGTAAAAAAGAAATCTCATAAACAGGTATAGGATTATGAAAAAAAGTATTAAACAATTACAATGGAAAATACAGACATTTTTATACACAAGGTCATCTACTTGATTCCAACTAAAACTACTCAGAAGTTAATTTTTGACATCAGTCAGTGGATTTCCCTTAACTTCAATCACAAAAATATTAGGCAGCTGCTCTGTTAGGTTTTCTCAGTGGTCAAAAGGGGGAGACTGCTCCAGAGGGGAACTCATCCTGCCTTGGGAGCCTCTCTCATTTATAGAGGAAACTTGTTGGTTATATGACTGATGACATACAAATGTCTACCATTTAGATTAGACCTTTGCCTCTGTATCAATCAAGACCTAATACATTGAGCTTCAAGGAAGTTTCTTTCCTTAGCACTCACTTGCTTACCAGGATTTTGCTGTGCTAAGTTGCTTGTTACTTTTGAAAACACTCATGACTAGTCTAGATTAACAGTAACTGCAGGTTAATGATTATTTATGACCTCTGAAACTAGCAATAGTTAGTGGTGTACATTTCAACTTTGATTCCTCTTCAAGGGGTCTACTTTTTAACAATCATTGCACTGCTTCAGAGTATTTTGTATATTAAAATAAAAATCTAGACAGCTATTACAAGAGAGACAGCTGCATTTGGACCAGAAATACACCAGCATTGAGAGATTAGATAAAACTTTAATTTTTCCCTTTCGATTTCCCTTTAGGGGAAGTTTATAGTATTTCCCCTTTGTAAGTGGAAGTGCAACACAGCTAAACGGGTATCACTTTGACTTCTGTAAAAGTATCAATTTATTTAATGTTTGCACTTCACACAATTTATGATTGTAGAAACCAAAAGAAACTCTGTCACCTGGATCAGTATCACTTTGGAGATCTGCTTTGTAATTTGACCTCAATTTGCAGTATGAACTGAATGCTTCAAATCTCAAAGTTAGAGCTACTCTTCAATCAGAAATCCAGAAGGGATTTTTAGTACATCAGGAAGGCTTACTGGAAACTGCTAGTCACATAGTAGCTCAGTTCTAATGCAGAACATCATTGCACAGGTATGAGGTTAATGTTTACTCTAAGTAACCCCCTTCTGAATGAGATTAAAATTTATAATATTGCAAATATCAGCTCCTTAAATTGTAAATGAGAGCCTGTACTTACACTGACTATATATTATATATATCTATAAATATATGTGTATATAAATATATATATATATAATAATATGTTTGCTTTTTTTTCCTATTTCTTCAGAATTATTTTTTTTGTTTACTTCTGAATTTTTTTCTGGGCTGTGCATTCTGTTCTCATTACTCACTAAATATTTTCCATTCTGAGGCACTTTTCACTTCATCGTAAACTCACTATGAGATGTTACCTTAGCGTGTTCTCTCCAGCCCCTACTTCAGAAAGTAGCAAGAGTTACAAAGGTAACCAGACTTATCAATATAGCTACCATTTCACACCTTTTGGGAACCTGACCATGTTAACATTCAGTGATGTTATTGAACTGTTGAATGTGCTAGCTAGAGATAGTTATTGGATTCTTCAGAGAAGGATTTGTGCACATTATATCACTCACTCCATTGTTATTCCTTATATACTTTTTTCAGTTTAGAAGATTATTATATTCATCAATGTCCATCAGTCCTTAACTTTACCTGATTATTAGGATCTGAAATACTGCATCAAGAAGAGTTTGCTTTTTTGAGATATTTGTAATTTCCATGCTTT
This sequence comes from Actenoides lindsayi, assembly GCA_025331215.1. NCBI lineage: Eukaryota > Metazoa > Chordata > Aves > Coraciiformes > Alcedinidae > Actenoides > Actenoides lindsayi. The sequence continues at coordinate 15,932 of WTSP01098451.1, read as the reverse complement.
AAAAATTTCCATAATCCGGTCAGGGATCAGAGCCATTACTATATGATTTTCACGCCCAGAGTCTTTGCTCTTGGCTGTGTTTTATGGAGGGAAGGAATAAAAATGGGAATGCAGGAACAATTTCTCACCTAAAGTTAGCTAACTCATTATAAAGTCCTAAGAGAAAGTTCTAGTTAGAGTTAAGAGGTAATACCATAGCCCACTTAGACTTAAACTTGCCTTGCTCCAGTGCAAACTGTAACCTCTGCAAGACTACATGGTCCCTTCTCCCTAGCCCCTGCAATAGTTCTTACCATCAGCACAGAATATTCAGTATGTAATTAATTGATACACTCTCTGAGCCTTGCACAATGACTCTTAAGCATTTCCTAGCATCTCATGTCTACAGAAAGTTACAAATATCAAGGGCATAAAAGCCATTTACCACAGTACTATTTGAGATTATCATTGAAGATTGGGAGCTAATTGGTCACACTAAGACAAATAAAATTTAGTGTTATTGTTCTCATTTTGTATATGATGGAATTGAGATATAGAGTTGAGCTGCCCAAGGAAACAAACATTTTTGGCACCAGAGCTGGTGTCACACTAATGTTACTTTAGTATATACTTGAGATACGTATATTGATGTAGTAAGCAAAAGAAACATCTTTTCCTCAATCCATCCCACTGACTACATTCAGTATCTGCTGGACAGGCTCAGATCAATTTCAGGGGCATGCAGCCATCCAGAGAGGCCTTGGCAGGCTGAAGAAATTTGCTGATCCATCTGGGAAGCAGCTTGGCAAAAAAGGACCCTGTGGTCTTGTTGGATGCCAAGCTGGCCGCAAACCAGCAATGTGCCCTTGCCACAACGAGAGCTAATGGTGTCCTGAGCTGCATTAGACATATATACTACCAGCAGGTTGAGGGACATGTTCTTTCCTCTCTACTCAGTTCTGGTGAGGCCACATCTGAACTCCTGTGTCCAGCTCTAGGATCCTCAGTACAAGAGAGTCATTGACAACATGGAGAGAGTACAGCAAAGGGACACTAGAATGATTAAGGGATTGGAGGATCCTTCACATGAGAAGAGGCTGGGAAAGTTGGGACTGCTCAGCCCGAAGAAGGCTCAGGGGAGATCCATCAACCTGCACAAAGGCCTGAAGGGAGGATGCAGAGGACAGAGCCATCTCTTTTTCAGTGGTGCCCAGTGGTAGGACAAGAGGCAGCAGGCACAAACTGGAACACAAGAGGCTCTGAACTTCCAGAAACACTTTTTTTTTTTGAGGGTGGCTGAGCACTGGAGCAAGTTGCTCAGGGAGGCTGCAGAGACTCCATCCTTGGAGATACTCAAAAGCAGTCTGGATGTGGTCCTGGACAGCCTGCTTTAGGTGACCCTGCTTGAGCAGGGAGGTTGGATCAAATGACCTCTAGAGGCCCCTTTCAAACTCAACCATCCTGTGATTCTGTGATCCTTTTATATTTCAGTATCGTTGGCTGGATTGCTGCTAAAGATACACAAAACCCACTTAAATCCAAACTCTGATATAAATCAGAAGTCTATCTCAGTTATGTACACTCTGAGACCCACAAGTGTGAAGAGGAACATATTATAGATGACGAGCAGTAGGATTGTGTAGAGACACGTAATTTCATTTCACTAGCATTTTGCAGCTGGATTTCATTCCTGTTAGGACTTCCTTCTCCAAACACCAAAATTCTTGATAAGAAGAATGCCTCCTTAGTCAAATCAATGCATCAGGCTGCTGCAAAACTGAATTTTCTGGGATGAGAAACAGTTGGCAGAAATAAAAATACAACACCAAGCATATAAAATGGTTTAAAATTTAGAGGAAAAGGATCAATTTTAAAATATAAGGACAAAAGCCTATCTGCATGCAAATATATAAAATGCTTTTAGAAAACATAAGAAAAATATTTTGATATTCCAGAATATTTCCCCCACATACGTTAGGAAAAATCAGACAATCAAACAGTCTCTTGAGCATTTGTTACATAATCTTTTTTGTATGGACAAATTTCCATTTTCCTGTGTGTGCATTGGAGTAACCTTATTTAAAACAATACTTCTCAGTTTGACTGCTATCTTGTAATGCATACTTCAGCCCCATCACTGATAAGTAGGAACTACTCCTTGGTATATGCACCAATGGAATGTTGTGGCACCCAAACTAGTCTGTGTCCTCTTGTGGCTAAGGCCTGCACTTGTTTTGGTGAGTAAAGATAATGGGCCAGCTCTTTCAAACCACCTAAATGGTTGATAGGGAGTGAGAGAGAGTTTGTTCCAAGAGGGCTGGGAAGGACGGGATTTTATCTCTTCTAGGCCTTTTCCTTGACAAAAGTCAGGCCCTTAATATTTAATCACTTTTCAGGAGACTATTCTTCAGCTAAGAGAACTAGAACAAATAATGTTTGTCCCGTATTTCTAATTAGTGTTCCTGAGAACACAAGCACCATTTCTGTCCTTAAAGGAAAGGTTGGTCACAACCATCAACAGAGCAGCTATGTGTAAGGTAAGTTTGCTGCTGTGTACACAGGTGTTCCTATCTAACCTGAACCCTCTTTCAAAGACTCTCATTCGAAAAAGGTGATAGACAGCTATATACACTGAGTTACATATGTTCCCCCCACACCTTTAAAGCCACTAATCTGTTTGCATGAAGACAGATCTCTCATCCTGACTGACCCTGATGTTAAGAGGCAATAGATGTTTATGTTCCCGGTCACTAAGGTTCTTACACTTGTCCATGTATACACATACCACTACCCCTCTTCCCTGCCCGTGCAATTCCATTGAAAAGAAAGCAGTGGTCTTACACCTATCAGGGTGGTGAGACTCTCTGAGTTCACAGGGTTTATCTTCTTACAGTTCAGCAGACACATTGCACCCAGAGACCTCACTCGAGCCAGCCCGCTAAACCTGCAGCAGATTGCAATTTTTTCAGCTCATGCTTTATGGGTGAAAACAAGTTTTCTTTCATTTCTGGTCATGATTATAGAATGGGAATGACATTCTTGGTATATGGTGACAGCTAGATGATACTGTGGCTTTATTATGTTTGTTTAACAAGAAACTTGTTACCTAACTCAGCCTCACACATCAGATTTAGGTTGGTGTGCTTTTCATGACCATTTGGTTGAGTAGCATGAGAGAGAAGAAATAACAGCCTAATTCCTGGGCCTTCACATTTTTTTATTGCCAATGTAGCATGTTGAAATATTTATTCAGGGATAGCAAGTACCTGCAAGGATATGTTTGTAGGTGCAACATAGATCTGAATTAAAAAGAACTTACAGAGATGACTCCTTTTCAGTCCCTTTGCTGGTATACTTTTGGTTTAATGACTCACACAAGGGGAAAAGAACATCTTAGGATAGCCAAAGGACAGTGGTAGCTGTTACCCAGAATGGGGTTTTAAACATAAGCACATGGGCTTGCTTGTGGTGGAAAGGGGCATAAGCTTGCCTGGAACTTAAAGCAGCAGAGCTTCAAGCAAACCTTCCCATTTGGCCTCCTGTCACTATTGTTGTTACCTTTTCTGCAGACAGGCACAAAACATGCCTGAAAGAGAAAGAAAGTGAAAATGGAAGGAGGTAAAACAGAGTCCCCAACAACCCTTGGCACTTCTCTTATAACTCTACTGTTTCTCTTAATAATCTCTTCTTGAAAATACATGCTGCAGGTCCTGTGTAGAGTGTAAACAAGACTATTTGGGGAACACAGTAGAATTATTACAGCTTTAGAAGAAATCTGCCTCTCTTTAAATCAGGAAGTGGTTTGGAAGAGAGGTGTGTGCTTGATATCTTCCACTCAGCAACTCTCCAGTATGCTGTCTGTCTCTGAAACTCAGCCTTAAGCTTCCTGCTTTAGCCAAATGTTGTAACTCTCTGCCACTCTTCTGTGCTGACCTTTTCTGCAGAAGCACCTGATTCCCACTTGGATTGAAAATTGGCTGAATGACAGAGCTCAGAGGGTTGTGATCAGCAGCACAGTCTACTTGGAGACCTATGGCTAGTGGTGATCTCCAGGGGTCAGTACTGGGTCCAATCTTGTTCAACATATTCATCAATGATCTGGATGAAGTGACAGAGTGTACTCTCAGCAAGTTTGCTGACATTACATCAGAAGGCTGTGCTTCCATTCAGAGAGCCCTGGAGAGTCTAGATGGTTGAGGGGAGAAGAACCTAATGAAGTTCAACAAAGAGAAGTGTAGGGTCCATGCACCAGTACAGGTTAGGTGTTAACCTGCTGGAAAGTAGCTCTGTGGAGAAGGACCTGGGGTTTCTTATGGACAATAAGTTAACCATGAGACAGCAGTGTGACCTTGTGGCCAAGAAAGCCAATGGTATCCTGGGGAGCACTAAGAAGAATGTGACCAGCAGGTTGAGGGAGGTTCTTTTCCTCCTCTACTGTGCCCTAGTGAGGCCACATCTGGAGTATGTGTCCAGTTCTGGGCTCCGCAGTTCAAGAGAGACAAGGAACTACTGGAGACAGTACAATGGAGGGCTACAAAGATGATTAGGGAACTGGAGCATCTGTGTTATGAGGAAAGTCTGAGACACCTGGGGCTGTTTAGCTTGGAGAAGACAAGACTGAGAGGGGATCTTATCAATCCTTACAAATATCTAAAGGGCAGGTGTCAAGAGGATGGGGCCAGACTCTTTTCAGTGGTGCCCAGTGACAGAACAAGAGGCAGTGAGCACAAACTGGAACACAGGAGGTTTCATCTGAACATGAAGAAAAACAGCTTTACTTCGAGGGTGACAGGGAACTGGAACAGGCTGCCCAGAGAGGTTGTGGAGTCTTCTCTGGAGATATTAAAAATGTGCCCATATGTTGTCCTGGGCAACCTGCTCTAGGGGAACCTGATTTAACAGGGAAGTTGGACTAGATCTCCAGAGGTCCCTTCCAACCCCTACCATTCTGTGATTCTGATTGATTCTGTGATCCCAGGTGGAAGAGAAAGTGCCATTTACACATCAGAGGAAGAAAGAGATGGAGATGGCATTTTGAGTTCAGCTGAGGAGCACATGATCCTGCCCAAGGATCATGAGTTACTCCTCTGGCTCTGAAGCTCTTTTTTTTGCAGTTTACAGAGCGAAAGAACCCATGCTAGATGCCTAGATTAAATCAACCTACTGCAGCAAAATAGGTATGTCAAAGACTTGTTCATTTCTGTGTTTTACTTTTTTTTTTTTTCTTCCCCTTCTCTTTTCCTCCCTTGTCTGCTGTCCCCACCTGGTGTTTACCTATTTTCTGCCATAGGTTTGGATTCAGAGAATAACTGCTGTCTCCAGGCAGCGTGAAAACTTCTTACTTTTATATATTATTGAGTGTTAAGAAATGGGCATTCCAAAAATTCTGAGGACAAGCAAAAGGACACTACAACACAATGGCATAGCTGATTTGAAAACTGAGAATTCAGCAGCTCCAAATTGTCTGGGAAAGCACAACAGAGGTCGTAGGAATGCCATCATTAATAGTGTGTGGTCTTGAGGGAGCCATACTATGACCTTTGGCCCAATTGCAACCAGAAATTTAATGTGTCACACCCATGCTTATTACATAGCCTCTTTGACAATCTTTTCTCTGCTGCAAATGTTTGTGGAGAGGGATGAATTTTTAAAGCATTTTAAATCTGTGTGACTATGGAGAAGAATAAAACATAGATTGCAGGAATCTTCCACCATCCACATGCAAAGTTCTAGGGGAAGTCAGCCAATGAGGAATTCTATAGCCTCTTAGATGAAGCTGAATATATGTAGTCAGAGTAAGCTGATATGTGTTTTGGCTGCCACTGAAAGCAGAAATTTCCTTGTGTCCAAAGTCTTCTACATCTACTCTGTCACTTTCCTTGTGCCAGCACTAATGCTAACATGGCTGTGCTGTGAGCTGGAGCAGAGGAGTGAGCTTGCTGCAGACTAGAAAACTGAGAAAAAGGTTTGTTTTCAGCTGGATGGGTTCTTGATGTGTTGTGAACTGAGTAAGAATTAACCTTGCTACAAGGAGGTATGGGAGAATGCATACCTGGGGCAGAGACAAAGGTGGGGCTTACACACACATACCCCGCCCCATGGTTGTGCATCTGCAACCCAAGACACAACATGCCAACTATTGATCCATCTTGCTCTGCTGCCATGCTTCTGACATCCTCCTCTTCAGTCGGGACATTCAGTGAGGTGAGGATAGCCAAGCAGACTGAAATTAGGCTGTCAAAGGCACTACTGCTTCAACACCGAAGTGTGTTCAGTGAATGGGTAGCAAACTAGTTCCTCTGAGTTTTAGCTATCTGAAAAGTATCTCAACCTTACTTGCAGGCATCTACATATAAGAATCGTCATTACTAATTTTCAGGACCCATAACATAGGGGCCATTGCATCAGTGTTACTTAATTGATATCTAGGAGAGGGAGGGGATGACCACATGACCTGCCACTCTATAGCTGGGTGGTCAGAAAACAGTAAGAGAAAAAAACTTTTGTTGGGGTAAAAAAATACCACAGTGCTGACACAGTAGCTGCTGTGGACTCTGCTCTTGAAAGGTATCTGGGGAAACTGAATGCTGCAATGTGGGTGATTATTTCCTGTGGGTGGCCAAATGAGTGAATCACAGGACTGGCTTAATCAGTTATTTATTCTATTAAGTCTTAGGGTGTGCATACTGTAATTCTGTTTGGCTTAATCATGGTGGCTTGCACCTGAGGAATTAATGAATATGAAGGCAGTAAAACTTGGCCTGAGAACTGAAGTCCAGAAGGCCAATAATTGTACAATAACTAGAAGGTTAGCAACTGGAAACCTTTCCTCTAAGCCCTCCTGCTCCATTACCAATGTTCACTACCACTGAATTAATGAACTGCTCAAAGCAAATAATGAAATTAATGGAACATGTCTGAAAACAGGGAAGGGGTGGCAATACTTTCATTGTCAGTGTCTTCCTTTTTTAATAATGTCAGCCTATTTAAAAGTAGGTAGATAATAACAATGAGAATATTGTAATGCTTTGGACTAGAAGCAGCCACAAGCTAAATGAGAGAGGTAGTCACCAGCATCCTTCAGAAAACTTGCTCCTGTATCATTCTGTAAATGAGTGAGACAATTTTCTGCTGGAATCATGTGTTCAGATTTGGTTATCCTGTCTCAAAAAAATGAGGGGAATGTCAGAATGGGTGCAAAAGTTTATTTAAAGCATGAAGAAAACACGATGTGAGACAGAGTTGAAATTGTTTGGGTTAAAATGATCAGTAAGTGGGAGAGTGTGTGCATAGAGGGAAAAATTCTTAAGACAATGTATGAGGAACAGGAAGATGATTCTGTCCATATAATGGAATAAATAAGAGAATCTGTCAAAACAAAAAACAAACAAAAAACCCCAACCCCCCGTTTTTTACAGAAAGTGTTATTTACTTCTGGAAGAGGATATAGTGAGGTAAAAAAGCATGGCACGATAAAAAAAAAAAATAGTGTAGAGAGTCTAAAGTGCATTTATTTTTTTTAAAGGTATATTACATTCATACCAGGGCTAGTAGCATAGGTCTAGTTTATGCAGTAGGAGATGCAAGAAACTTGTTTACCAGCATTCTCAAGGTGAAACTCTATCAGGAAAGGGACAGTTAAATGTACTGCAGATTCTCCCATCATCAATGCTGTTATGCTAGTTCACATGATGATGACCACCCCCACCCCACAACAGGCACACTTAACTGCCTCATATACTTCATGAGTGGATCTGATTCTGATATTTGTGTTTAAAAAAACCTCTGGCATCTTTCTGCATCATACATGTCGCTGGCCATGTTCTCTGACAGAATACAGAGTTAGTGAGCTGCCAGTGTGTCATGGTATAGCCAAGGCTATGTTACTCTAGTTTTACACAATAGAAAGGAAGGTTGTTACAAGAATCATGCAACCTTGAATTTTAACTGTGGTGCATGGCCTTAGATAACTTGTATTACCTCTCCCCATTTTCAACTCCACAATCTGCAGGGTAGAGCTTCCCTTGTGGTTAACTCATCTCTCCCAGTAGGTCAACATTAATTAAAAACTTTGACTGTATCTTAAAGGGTAATGTATTGTAATTCTCAGTTGCATTAAAAATGTGATCTTCCATAGGTTTTTATTTATTTAAGTGATTATATATATATTGATTATGCATTTGAAAATTATTATATATCATTAGATTATGTACATATTGTCAGAAAATGTGTAATATTTTTCAACAGTACATGCATTCCTGATGTAGATAAGGCCAAGTGCTATCAGTGGTGTGTTCATGCTACATGTTAAACCAATGTTGTTTGTTCAGATATCTAAAAAGCACCCTACTACCTCACAGGAACTGGAATTTCATGTAGAACTGTCTGGGACATTCTTCTAGATGATTACAGAGATAACAGGCTGAGGAATGCAGCGCTGCTAATAGAGTATTAGGAAAGTAGTCATTACCATAAAAGACTGTATTTTTAAGAGTGACTTTTTCTAACAGGTTTATCTAAAGGTTTATTATGTAACACAAACAGCCCACAGCCGTTGCATTTTTATGAGCTAAATCCTACTCTCGCTGACGCTGTCCAACCCCATTGACCTCAGGTAGCCTGTCCAAGTGGGGCCAAGAGCAGATGACCTTTTGACCAGTATTCACCTCCTCCTCTGTTATGTCATGAAACAAATAGTTTGGGTTTTTTTCATGTTTGAAATCCAGCTTGATTTATTTCTAAATTATAATAGAATAAAAGAAAACAGTACAGTTCTAGTTGGAAGGGACCTGCAATAATCATCTAGTCCAACTGCCTGACCAAGTCTAACCAAAAGCAAAAGCATGTTATTAAGGGCATTGTTCAAATGCCTCTTAAAAACTGACAGGCTTGGGGCATCAACTGCCTCTATAGAAAGCTTATTCCATTGTTTGGCCACCTTCCCAATTAAGAAATGCCTCCCAACATAAATTCTGAATCTCTCTCCACTGTAGCTTTGAACCACTCCCACATGTACTACCAGTGGATACCAGGAAGAAGAGATCAGCACCTCCCTTTCCACTTCCCCTCCCCAGGAGGCTGCTGAGAGCAATGAGGTTGCCCCTCAGCCTACTTTTTTCCAAACTAGACAGACCCAGTGTCCTTGGTGACTCCTCCATAGGCCATGCTTTCCAGCCTTTTCGCCAGCTTTGCTGCCCTCCTCTGGACACGTTCAAAGACCTTCACATCCTTCTTATCCACATCCATCACATCCATGATCAGCAGTCAACACACATATGTTTAAATTGTTCCTGATGAGAAACTGTATGGACTTTGCAAGACAACCTTCTGGAGAACAGCTGCCATTGCCAATAATGCCAGTGTCAAGAGAGTCACTAGTAATCTTTTTTTTTTTATTATGAAAATACTGCATATCATTTGGATTATAAATACTGTTTGAAAACAGATATATTTTATCCTTGTGTTTAATAGTTTAATAGTTTAATGTCAGGAACTTTGGGAGTTCTATAAAGTTCTGTTCTCTGAAAAGAAACATAAATAGAAAACTCTCTGTAATAGAGACTTCTGTCTTCCTGTTTTTGTTTTGATGTGCAGTTAAATGCATCATCCATACAGAAGTCTGTAACTTCCAGGACAGTTGTAACTGTGCTGACATCTATGAACAACCAATTCTGTGAATACTTAAAAGTATTCACAGCATACAGGAGCATATCACTGTTGTTCAATATGTCATCAGGGGCACAATAATACTTAAAAGTACTGACATCCATCTGCATCACAAAATCCCGTCTGGATTGCAGGTGGGATTTACCCAAGGATTCTTTGCTTAACCCCCTGGTGTTCTAGGGCATCACAGTATCAAGAAGTCATGGAGTCACCAATGACATCAGTGGAGCTCAGAACATTCCCTAGCAGCAGAAATTGCTGATAGTGTGGTGCTATTGGTATGTTTATAATATCTAGCAAGTCCTCTGAGATAAGAGCCACATGATCCAGTCAAATTGCTCTTGAACCCTGCCTGGTGACCCTGAGGAGTGCGACAGGAGTGCCTGAAGCATAGTCAAAAGGAAACAAGGGGGCCTTGTGTTCTGTGTCCAAGGCTAGACACAAACTAGAAGCTAGGTCTTTTTGTTGCATCCTTTTATTCATCAGCAGACTGATGGGTGCTTTGTTAATTTGTTCCCATTGTCTGTTCAGTCAGTTAGCTGGGAAGATGGGTGAATGAATATTCTTTTGCTTCAGGGTTCTCTTTCAGGTTTCACTGCAAGCCTAGTATGAAACTGGGTAACATGGAGTCAAGGAACATATCACTGCTGTTCAATATGTCATCAGTAACTCAAAGATCAGTGAAATAAAAACTAAACCAGAGCAGTTTTAGGAGACACTGTTTTGGTTTTTTTTTGCAATCTGGATCCATACATACAGATGTCAGTCTTCGGTCTGTGTTTGTTGCTCTGGGGTTTTATTGTTTGGTTTGGTTTTTTGTTTTGTTTTTGTTTGCTTGTTTTGTGTTTGTTTTTGTTGTTGTTTGTTTTGTGTTTTTTTGTTTGTGGTTTCATTTCGGTTATTTGTTGTTTTTTGTTTTTAATTTTTTTTAATAATACAGACAAAGAAATCAAAGTTTTATAGCTATTAAGGAAGAAAGCTATTTATACCAACAGACTGGGTGTGGAGGAAGCCTTGCCACTGAAAACCATTTTAGGGTAGTAGCCGACAAAGAAATCAACATGACAGTCAATGTGGAACTGTAAATAACTCTTCTGCAATCTCCTGGCATGCATATTGAACGCATTATGCAGGAGAAAGATTGTAAATTGTTGGTACATGCATTTTTAAAGGATCTGAAAAGTTAAAAACTTGCTGAAGGGAACCCTAAAAATGAATTGATGATTGGAGAAACATGCCTGCCATTGGGAAGCTTAAAAAGTACAGTCAGTACAAAGAAATAAAAATGTGTCTAAGCCTAAGTACTTTCATAAGGAGAAAATTCCAGCTTTGCAACAGCTCTGTAAAGTAGCTAAGAACGACATAGCAAGAAACAGTGGCTGGAAGCTTAAACCAGTGTTAATTTTAACACAAGAAGTGATATTTTCTTTAACAGTGACACTGATTAGCTGGGGAACAAATATCCTCAATAAATGGTGAATTTTTTGTCTCCAGTACTTTCTGGAAGACAAACTCTTATCTCTTTACCCAAATCCCTGATGAGTGGAGAATTCTAAGCATCTAAGATAGAAGATTAGGTGATTTTAGGGTTGCTTCTGGCATTAAATTCTAAGAATCCCCTTTATTTCAAACAAGTAATGAACACAAACTCGGCATAGGTGAGAAGAAGGGTGGAGGAGAAGTGTAGAGAGAAAAAAGGAAGGCAGGAACAGCTATACTTTACCAAGATCATAACTTATCATCTACAAACATCTCCTTCTCCCAAAATGATAACAAAGAGATAAGGCCCATTTAGTCCTTGTCCTTCTACCCTGGCTAAAGCCAGATGTGGAGAACACCCTATATTCCGAATAGGCTCTCAATCCTATGCTAGTCAGCTGGAGAGCTAGGAAGTCAGTAGGAAAAATGCCTGTGCCTCATCAAACTGTTCTTTGTATGTTGCAGCTAAAAATGTAATTTCTGTTCCATAATACTTTATGATTTTGCCTTTTTTTAGCAGAGTTAATTTGATGTAATCTGTTACTGTGACTGGGGATGGGGTTCCATACCTGTAAGGCACAAACCAAAAGAAGGTCGCTGCAGTGCCAGGGACCTATTCCCACTTTTGTGCATGAGTCCACAGAAGGATGTTTCCTGAGCTACTCACTAGTCACTCTTTCCTGAGATCACTTCTCTGTGCAAATATATGAATACCAGCACTGGTATAAGTGAGAAGGATGGACTCAAGACAGACCAATTTTTGATTGGATTGTGTTGCTGTATAGCTTCTCCATCAGTTTATTTTTCTCATCATTTGAAAATCCTTCAAAATGTTTTCTCATCTGTAAAGGTAAAACCCCCATATTTTCTTTCCTGTATTTCAAGGTGTAGGTTAGTCAAATTACACTGGCTTGTGCAGTGGTTAGATCTTTCAGTTCTTTTGGAAACAAAGGACTAAGTGCTGCATCAGCCTTGAAGTGTAGTAGATCATAATCAAGGAAAAGAATAGAACAAGAAAGAGTGAAGAAATTCCCTGTGGGAAACAATTTATGTAGAAGTGTTTGTGGTAGATGAGTTGCCTAGGATTTCCTCAGCTTTTTGAGTAAGTTTTCACACGTGTAGAGTTGTTTGTGATGCTTTGGTTGCATTTAAAGCTAGCTCGGGTAAATAAGCTTGGAAACACAGCAGTGACATCAGTCTAAAATCTTCTAGTAGGATAACTTTTTTTGAATCATCAAAGTTGGAAAAAACCTCTAAGATCCTCTAGTAGGATAACATTTTTAGTTACTCAGAGAGAAAACCAGCTGTATTTGCTTAGTTGTTCAGCCGTTTGGAAGTGCAGTATACACAGAGCAGAGATGTGGAAATTTTAGGACTAAGCAGCCTGTATTCAGAGCTGATGATGCATTTTGAAGATTGCTTTGTATGCCCACTGAAAGGCAGAATGTAGTGAGTTTCAGTTTCCTGGCACTGATTTGAATACTTCTTTGCTGTTTCAGGAAGAGTGCTCATGCATCAGTTCCCTTCAGGAAATGGCTAAACATATTAATTCCTTGCTTTTGCATCTTGAACAGGTCCACACTCTCTTTCACTAAGGGAATACAAAATCCAGGTCTCATCTGGATTACAGCTGGTTGCAAACTAATATATATTCAGTATGGATAATCAGGGAAGTAGGATTCTGATAAATTAATTTAAGTGCAAGCAAGAATCTCTGAGGGATTAGCCTAGATGAGTTTTCTTTTGGATAGAATCAAACATCTTAACTCTGTAGCAGAAACATAGTTCTGATGCAGCAAACTCAAGATTTCTCAGACCTTTCTCAGACCTCTGATTTGAGCACAGGAGATCTAATTTCAGAATTGCTGGAATTTTTCTCATTGTTGTAAGTGTATTCAGAATAAATTGTCACACAATAGTTAAAAAACCCACTGTCTAATAAATAAGCAAAGCTTTAGATTCACTAACATGTAAACATCTCAGGTTGAGAATATAAAAAGCAGTTCGTATTACGCTTAGTGCTACTGAAGCAGAATCTGGTTCAAGGGAAAGCGTCAGTCCAGCAAGTATGTAGGACACGGATGCCAGAACTTTCCTATGTTACAAATACAGATTAAATTATTTCCTGTTTTGACTCAGCATTTTCAACAATTATTATCTTCATATCCAGCTGATCAGAAAAGCTAATCTCCTACGAATTCTGATGGAGAACTTAGCCATAAATCAATAGATGTAACCCATACAGAAAATTTTTTGTTATTTACAGGGAGAATATCTCTGCTAACTAGAACTCACCATATTGTGAGTCAGTGGAGAGAAGTTAGGCAGCAGCTGATGCATATCATAATTAGCTTGAATCACCTGTCTCATTCTCTTCTGCTGCTGCTCAGGAAATTCTATTGCGGCTTCAGAATCTTAAGAACAAGCCCCAGTCTTATGCTCATTTTTGTACGTGAACTTTTTCGCTATGGAGGAATATAACTTGTTTTATCTAAAGGTGGCAGGTGAGAGAGGAATCTCGCTGAGAACTTTTCAAAGGGTCCTTCAGTGCTTCAGAATGCAAAACATTATATAGAGCAAGACATTCTTTCCTTCCAAGGTGAATCGCTGTGTTCCAGATGTTCTTTGGCAAAACTTTCTTCTTAGCTACTAGTCCTCTTTTTGTACAAATAGCTTAACTCTGAGCAGCGTGCATTTCTTACACCCAAGCTGTACAAATAAAAGTAGGGAAGATTCATCTTAACAAAACACACAAACAACAGCCTATGGGCACCTGTACAGTCGCTGTAATAGTTCTTGCAAACCAGGAAGTCATCTATCTGTCAGAGAATATAACATTTCAGCAGCTGCCTGCTGTTGAAGTGTTAGTTACAAACGTAAAAGAAGACTAAAAATTAAAACCTGAATATACTGCAGGAAGTAACGCATTGATTTGGCTCATTTGACTAAACATTGGAGGGCACAACACATAACTACATGGATATCATGTTTGTAATACTCAGGGAATGGCTTTTTACTGTAGGGTTTAGGAGCCAAAGGTATGGAACTTAGGTTAAGGAAAACGTAACATCAGGCAGAGGAAGAAGGCTGCATTTACTCTTTTTTTTTTTTTTTTTTTTTCTATTACAAGAACTCTGTTAGCTGATAAAGTAGCATCTTCAAATGAAAAAAAGTGAGACTGATTGTCTGAACCAAGGTGGAATCAAGCCTGGGAATGAGAAAAAGGTATATATTTTTATGGACAAACTCCCTGACATTTAGAGGTAGCAGCTGCATTCCAAGATTGTAAAACCGGACTCATAAAATCTGTGCACATTTTATATTAGGGTCTGATTTATACCTAGATGTCAATGGCTTAGCTGAAAATGAGACTTTAAAAGGGGTTAGGTTGATGTTGCAGCAGTTTGAACTAAAACCTAGTTCAAATGGTTTGTATTTAATTGAGGTTGCCACATATATTGAGCAAGTCGTCGTATCTTGAGTTCAGGCAGAGATGAATTTCCTCAAGTCCTTCCTGTTTTCCACTCAGATCTCTGCTGCTACCTTGTGGTAATTTAGTTTCCCTGCAGTAGAATGGCTATCGTATCCTCACCACCAAACTGTCTAGGATCCTAGAGTAACAATAAAGATTGAGAGTTTTAAGTTCAGAGAAGCATTTGAGGTAGTCATCTAAGGTAGGTCGTTTTGTGCTGAGTCATGCTAGACATTTCTCAGCCTCAAAAATTCATTGCAGATTTTAGTGTTAAATAAAATAGACTATTGTTCCTGTCTCAGACCGAATTCATTATGTTCACTTCCAAAAATAAATTGCCACAAAACTTAAATCTTGAGCCTTTGCATGGAAACAGTTATGGAGGATTCCTTTCTGGATAGTTAGCAAATTTAGGTAGACTTATTAGTATTAGGGTAATTTTCAACCATCCTGTTTTTGCATTTGTAGAAATAGGTTTTCCATTCAGACCAACAAGCCATTGAATCTTTCCAGATGTGTTGCTCTGGATTGGTTTTCTGCCTCCTTAGTATGGAGGCAACCTTGTCCATACAGTCCTCCCAGCCCGGTGGGGAGAAATAAATACAATTTTGTGCAAAATGAATATAGTCCTGTAAAACTCTCAAGTTAAGTTTTAGAAGTCATGAGAAGTTCACATCTGTCTATATCTGCATAGATATATATTGGCATAGACAGTTGGTCTGTGAGGTGGATTGAAAATCGGCTCAACAACAGAGTACAGAGAGTTGTGATCAGCAGTGCAGAGTCAAGCTGGAGGTCTGTCGCCAGTGACATTCCCCAGGGATGAGTACTGGGTCCAGTGTTGTTCAATATCTTCATCAACGACTTGGATGAGGGGATAGAGTGTACCCTCAGCGAGTTCTCTGATGATATGAAACGGGGAGGGATGGCTGACACATCAGAAAGATGTGCTACTACCCAAAGAGATCTGGAGAGCTGGGTGAAGGTGAATCTCATGAGGTTCAATAAGGACAAGTGTAGAATCTGGGGAGGAATAACACCAGGCACCAGTACAGGTTATGAGAAACTCAACATGAGCCATCAGTGTGCTCTTGCAGCCCAGAAAGCCAATTGTATTCTGGGCTGCATCAAGAGAAGCGTGGCCAGTAGGTCGAGGGAAGTGATTCTCCCCCTCTACTCCACTCTCGTGAGACCTCACCTGGAGTACTGTGTCCACTTCTGGAGCCACTATTACAAGAAGAATATGGATGTGCTGGAATGTGTCCAGAGAAGGGCCACGAGGATGATCAGAGGGCTGGAGCACCTCTCCTATAAGGACAGACTGAGAGAGTTGGGG
>WTSP01097554.1:0-19418 GCA_025331215.1 Actenoides lindsayi | reverse complement strand
TTCAGGGCTAACAAACCCCGGGCCCCCCGCCGCTCTTTAGAAGACTTGTGCTCTAGACCCCCCTCCAGCTTCATTGCCCTTCCCTGGACATGCTTCAGCCCCTCAATGTCCTTCTTGGAGTGAGGGGCCCAAAACCAAACCCAGGATTCAAGACACAACAATGAACGTATTTGCTAACGGTGCAAGGTAAGGGAAATACAAAATAAACCAGTCAAAGACAAGACCCAGTGCACACAGCCTGAGCCATGATTCTTCAACAACTGATCTTGGCAAAGCCACAAAACATGAAGTGACAATACACAGCATTAGGAAACCACACTTCCTACCAAAAAGCATTGACTCGCCTAAGAAGCTTCGAGTCAGCAACGCAACAGCATTGTCAGGTTAAATTCTGCACTTACACATGGACCTAACTCGAGAAACAGCAGTCAGATCCCACTGGGAAGCAGATGATTTTCTCACACACATTGAAACCAGCTTCTCACCAAGGACCTATGATTGTGTTTCAGGTCTGAACACGAGCAAGAGGTCAGCCTTTCAGTACTCAAAGGGGACCCACCAGAAAGATGGGGACAGACTTTTTTGCAGGACCTGCTGCAACAGGACAAGGGGTGATGGTTTTAAATTTAAAAGGGAGAGATTTAGACTACGTAGGAGGAAGACATTTTTGACACTGGTCCAGGATGTCCTGAGAGGCAGTGGAAGTCCCATCCCTGGAAATCTTCCAGGTGAGGTTGGATGGGGCTCTGAGCAACCTGCTCTAGCTGCAGATGTCTCTGTTCAGTGCAGGGCAGCTGGACTACATTACCTTTAAAGGTCCCTTCTGATCCAAACCAGTCTATGATTCTGATTCATTCCTCTGCTGTTGACATCCTTATTGCCTCAGCCAGGGCTTTCAACCCCAGCTGTGGTCCATGTCCCCACCTCCCATGGGTAGGGTACAACACATGCAATTGAGCCAGCAAGCATGAGAGATGCTCATGGTTTTTGCCCATGCTTGTGAGAGCACGTGAAAGGAGAAATGCTCCTGACTCATGCCATGGGCACGGAGCTGGGTGAGAGAGATGGTTCCTGCATCCAGCTCTTAACTGTCTTAAGCTCATCTCCTCCCCCACTCATTCAGCAGGCACACAGGACATCCAGGGTCTGCCCCACTCCATGTGTCTGTCATTCCCTCCTTGCCCATTTTCTCCAAAACTTAGCAAAGTCAGGGCACTGATGTACAGACTTCATTCTGCCAAAGGGACTCACGACTTCACCACTGGGTTAGGCAGAACAAGTAAGCCATGCCCAAGGTGAATCATGGTCACTCCCTTGGTGAAAAAACCCTCACCATGAATGCCAAGAAAGAGCTTTCCAAGAAAAGCAGGTCTGCAAGAGAAAGTCCAACAATAGGCTTTTTAAGCCTATAAAAAGCCACTGCAAAAAGGAAATTACAAAAAGGTGTTACAACTGAAGCTAGAGAGGAGTAAGGTGCTAGAGGAAACAGGTTTTAGGAATGCCAGAAGATAAAGTGTGAATGATCTGAGATTTTTGGGGTGTCCATGACAAAAAAACTCAAGAACAAGTTCAATACACCTCTTGCAAGCACCTCTAGTCCTGCTATTTGAAATCAGACATGACAAACATTCAAACATGGACTTTGCTAAGCATGCTTGATTACACTGAGGGGTTACTCTCCTCTACTCACTCCCATGCTTCCTTGTCACAAAATTTCATTTAACCAGAGCAAAATGCACAGAAAGAAAACAGGAGCCAAGCTCTAGGGTTAGCAACGGCTTCAGGAAGCTAAACAAATGTTAAGAGAACTGAAAAATTACTGCACACCCAAGGTCCTTAAGTAACAACCTCAAAACTTATGTCTGATCACAGAACCACAGAATGTCAGGGGCTGGAAGGGACCGCAAAAGATCATCTAGTCCAACCCCCCTGCCAGAGCAGGACCACCTAGAGCAGATGACACAGGAACGTGTCCAGGTGGGGTTTTGAGTATCTCCCGAGAGATATTCAATTCCACAACCCCCCCAGGCAGCCTGTTCCATCAAATACAATACTGGAGAATTTACTAGACAGGGTTTGTGGCATGCTAAGAGATTTTTAATGCATAAAATTGAACAGATGAGAGCAGCAAAGTATTTCATGATTCGACTGCTTCCAAATGGAAATACATCCCCTCATCCAGTTAAAAAAAAGCCAATATCTTTTTTTCTTTAATAAAATTAATGGTGGCTTAAAATAGCCAGACATTTGCCCATACAAAATATGTTCTGCTCTAGCAAATTCTGAAGGACCTTGTGGAGATGTAACAGATTTAACTGTGGACTTGTCTGATGAAACAAGTCAACTGCAGTAAGCTGCCCCACAGGAGCTGGTAAAGTAGCACATGCAGCACTGCACAAACTCCAGCTCCTCACTCCAAAACACTACTTATTTTGCAATGCAGGTAGACAGTCACGAGATTTCACCGGGAAGGGCTCAGATAAAACCATGCTTCAGTCACTGCAGTGGCAACACGAACTCCTTGAGATACTTCAAAAAGCCAACAGAATGGTTTTGGTTGGACTCAGCGTGTGGAGAGGAAGGAAACCTGTGAAGCACATCCTCTGGGAGAGCCCTCCAGCTTACAGAATCATAGAATGGTGGGGCTTGGAAGGGACTTCTGGAGATCAAAGTCCAATCCCCCTGCTCTAGCAGGGTCACCCAGAGCAGGGTGCCCAGGAGCATGTCAAGGTAGGTTTGGAATCTCTCCAGAGAAAGACTCCACAAGCTCTCTGGGCAGCCTGGGCTGGGCTCTGGCAGCTTCACAGCAAAGAAGTTTTTCCCTCAAGTTCAGGTAGAAGCTCCTGGGCTCCACTTTGTTCCCACTGCCCCCTGTCCTGTCACTGGACACCACTGACAAGACTCTCGCCCCATCCTCTTGACCCCAGCCCTTTAGTTATTGATCAGAGCCCCTTGAGTCTTCTCCAGGCTAAACAGCCCCAGGTCTGTCAGCCTTTCCTCATGAGAGATGCTCCAGTCCCCTCAGCACCTCAGTGGACTCTCTCCAGTAGTTCCCTGACAGAGGTAGCTATATAAATTTCTACCCTTTTACCGAGACACCTCAGTCCCACAACCACACTACTCTAAGGCAAAAGAGAGAGGGCTGAAGGGCAAAGCAAGGAGACAAAAGGTATCATTATGCAACTGATTTTATGCAGGTGCAGTTCACTGGTTTGATTACTCATTTGCATTACCAAGGCAGTCAGAAGCCCTGCTGGGGTTTCTGTGCAATAGACCCTATACAGAATCAGACAGGTTTAGGTGGGAAGGGACCTTAAAATTCATCTAGTTCCAAGCCCTCTGCCATGGGCAGGGACACCTCCCATTAGACCAGGTTGGTACCTTCCAGCCCAGCCTGGAAGGTTTCCAGGGATGGGGCTTCTACCACCTCTCCGGGCATCCTGGGCCAGTGTCTCACCACCCTCATAGCAAAGAGCTTCACATATAAGTGCAATGAAAATTTTCCTGCCCATCATTCCCCTTCTCCAGACAAGCTGGAACAAGCTCAAGCTGGAAGAGGTAAAACTGCCAACAGCTCAGACAGCACTGGAGGAGGGTTCAGCCCCCAGTCAGAGCCTGCTGCCCTCCAACAGCATCAGAGATGAAACGGCCCAAGCCACGATCAAGACAAAATGCTGAGAGGTCAGCAAAGGAAGCAATTGCAGCTGGAAGTCAAGACAAATACCTGCAGCAGCCTTGCAGAAACACCCAGGAGAGGGCAGCGTGTGCCAGCACATGAAACAGGCAGCCCACCAGGATGCTTAACAAACCAAACAACCTCTTTCTGAAAGGAAGACTTACTATAGGCATGAGACAACTGCCAACCTGTAGAAGGCCAGGTACTACAAGCTCTTTTCTACTTGGGCATTGAAACAGTGAGGAAAGCAGCTTTAACATTCACGAACTAGCACCTGAGCCTGGCATTTGATGCTGTGAGATGCAGCTGCAACCCTGAAGGCTTGCAGAAGAGTCCCTGCAGTGTTTGTGTGGCCCTTACACGCTTGTCCTCTGCCTAGCATCAGGCCTGACAAGTTTTCAGGAGTGAAGTCTGTGCAAGCTGTGACAGGAGACTCATTGTCTTGTGCTTCCAGAGTTAACATGAAAAAAAATTACGTCCAAACCTACAGATTTTAATAAAAAATTTAAAAGCTGCATTTCCCAGGCTGCCCAGCATACTACCCACAATCTCCTCATCCAGCTTAACAAGGCATGAGCACCAAGTTTGTGCAGGATCTGCTGTGACAATTGACTAATGCCCTAATATCCCAGCATCAAAGACTCAAAACAACCACTGAGCACATTCCTCAGATGCTTGAATGAGCGATATCTTGACACCACCATTCTGAAAGCAAGGGGAAAACAGATAAATACAAACTGTGAGAACATTCAAACTGGCAGTTTGTTGCATTCTGAGATGTTAAACAGTCACATGCTGCCAATAGAAGAAATAATTTGGTATTATCTACAATGCCAAAGGCCTGGTGCAGGAGACCCTCTCACCCTGCACCAGAGTTCAATGATGAATTGAGTCCTTAATAAATGCAATTTATTCCCTTCTACAGCTCCATATAATTTTCATACAATACCTCAAGACACCACTCTTAATTGTATGCCTTCCTTTAACTCCCTCCTATACTCCACAACTAATAATTCTTAATACTTGTACTTGTATGAAGCTATAGGAAAACAAGGAGCTCACCTGTATTTTCTCTTCCCAAGGAAACCCTATTTTGATAGTTTTGCAGGGTCTAAGCCACCAGATGCTGTAATTTAATTACTACACAAAGAAACCTCCTCTTAGAGGGCATTCGAATCAACTTGTTTCTCTCAGACCCCCCAGCACTGTCATCTATCTTCAGCCCTTGATAGAAGGGCCGTAGAAAAGGACCATAATCTCCAATTTTAGGAGGTATTTGAAGTGACAGCACAGAAAAGTAAGAGTCAAAACGTATCAGAAGCCTGCAAAAAAATTCAACTTACTACTCCAAGACCCATCACAACCCATTCAGAGGCAGATATTCAATTTAAAATCCCTGTGTGATTACCCTGTGAGGTAACCAGAAATATTTTAACAATGTAGTGACTATACTGCACTCACTACCTGCACATCCCACCTAAAGATCAAGTTCAAACTGTTTGTAAATAGAAGTTTATATAAAATAGTGGGGTTTTGTTATGGCATGAATGTTTCAGAATTAGCTGTACAGTCCTGTTTGCTCTTGGAAGTTTTGGGGTTTCTCACAATTTTCATTATTCTTGTTGGTAAGAAATGTAAACAATGATTCTAAACAGTAAAGCTTAGAAGACTAAGTACCTTCTTCACATGAACTCTAAATTTAATGCTTCCATAGCACTTTATTAAAATGTTAGACTATGCTCCTGATAGAAAGACAAGAGGAAGGCTGTTTACCAGTATCTATAGTGGCAGGACAAGAGAATGATTTCAAACTGAAAGAGGGTAAATTTAGATTTAGGATAGAAGGAAGAAGTTTTTATGCTGAGGGTGACGAGACACTACAACAAGCTGCCCAGAAAAGTGGTGGATGCCCCATCACTAGAAATGTTGAAAGTCCTGTTGAATGAGGCTGAGAAACCTGTAAGATGTCCTTGCCCACGGCCCATGTCCATGGGAAAGTTCTCTCCCAACCCAAACTATTTTGTGATTCTAGCAAAATGGGAAGCCTGTCTCACTTCAGTGCAGGGTTATCACCATTCAGCCTAAAAAGTGTAGATAGGTTATTTACACGGGGTTCTATTCAGGGAATATTTTGTTCATCAGCATGACTTCAGAGCAGCACTCCTGAAGCTAATCTGTAACACCTGAATAAAAGCATAGGTCTGTCTGATCTCACTTTACAGAGCAATGGTTTGGTTCAATACAATTTGGAGGGCTACATCTGTTTTCAGCACTGCTCCAGGAACATATGCAGCCCCACCAGTAGCACTCCACAGCTGAACTGGAGAACAGATAATCCCGATGTCCTTGTGAGGAATTACCAAATTTGATTCTATTCCAGCCAGGCACTTTCCACTAGCTGAGTTTGATCTCTTCATATGCACCTAGACAGACAAGGATCTTGAACAGGAAACCCAACAGACCACCACCCTTAAACCACTCCACTTGACAATCCCTCTTGTTATTACACAATGAACAACAGAACCACAAGACTTCATTCTGTGAATTAGGATTAAAGCTTCTATTTAGGATAATTTATCAGGAGTCAGGGGAAATGAGTTAAAGGATTTAGAGTGGTCACAAAATCCCAGCACGGTGGGGGTTGGAAGGGACCTCTGGAGACCATCTCATCCAACACCCCTGCTCCAGCAGGGTCACCCAGAGAAGGTTGCCCAGGATGGCATTGTCCAGTCAGGTTTAGAATCTCTGCAGAGAGGACAAATCCACAACCTCTCTGGGCAACCCAAATTTGTTTGATTTCCCTTTTCCTCCCCTACACTGTGTTCAGCCAGCTTCTTGATGGCTGCAAAGGTATTTAAAAGCACACAACATAAGAAATTAGTCTAGTTTTAGAAAAAAACTCTAACCACAGCCAACCTAAACAGCAGCACATACAAATCTTGCTACGAGCTTTTTCAACAGGCTTTAAGGATGTCATACTGCCAGGGCAGCAGTAAAACCACCACATCAACTCCATAAATACTGTTTTAAAACAACTAAATGCTTTTCTGTGATCACTCAGGAACTTAATA
The DNA here is from genome assembly GCA_025331215.1 of Actenoides lindsayi. Classification (NCBI taxonomy): domain Eukaryota; kingdom Metazoa; phylum Chordata; class Aves; order Coraciiformes; family Alcedinidae; genus Actenoides; species Actenoides lindsayi. The sequence continues at coordinate 12,671 of WTSP01097554.1, read as the reverse complement.
CCTTCCAAAGGGCCACAGGTCACAGCACTTGGGAAATGCCTGGAGAGTTCTTGTGCTTCATTAATGGGATGGGATCTATTGGTCTGGAGTCTCATCTAATGCATTAACAGCAGCAGCAAAATGCCACATGTTACAGTGCCAAAATATTACAAAAGCCTGACATCACAGCTACCTTCTAATAAAGAAAATCACGTCAGAATGCAACTATAAATGTACTTTGAAAAACTCAAGGCTTTAACCATTTTCCCTGAGATCTGATGCTAAGTAATGTTCAGTTACTGGAAGACATCATACTTACTAAAGTCTCAAATGATGGAAAGAAACATCATCCTGCTCCAACCATGGCCCCTTGTCAAACTTCAGGTACTCGATGTCTTCAATTACCTGGAATCAGAATATAAAAACCACACTAGGAGGTGTTCTGAGCAGAACATCCAGAAAAATCAATGAAAACCCTCACCATCACCCCCCTCAGATCAGTGGCGGGAAAAAGAAATCAAGGTATATTATTGAACAAGTCATCCAGCAAAAAAGGTTCACTGCTCAAGTTGTATTAACACCACAAATGTTTACAGCTAACAGATCATCTCCCAGTCCTCCACCTGGAGGTCACGGCCCTGATGTAAGAACTGTGGAGACACATGGGAGCTAGCTCTGAAGACCCTGGTGCCTTCAGCCTTGGTGAGCAGAGCGTGCCAGGGAGTAAACTGGCTGAGAGGTGCCTTGTTTCCAAATTCTTCCCTGATCCAAGGCAGTTTCTCAACCTGTCATTGGGAAGCAAAGAAGGTGCAACCCCACCTCTGAAGTAGAACAAGGAGAAAATAGCACAGGAAAAGGAACTAAATCTAAATTTAACCCCCTTTTGTTGCAAACAAAACACATTATACTACATAGGAAGACTGTTGCATTGGTTTTGTTTTTCCTTTTTTAAAAAGGTTCAGTGACATAGCAATCGAGACAGGTTGAGGAGCAATTGTGGCAGTTGCCTCTCAGTGTTGCTGTGTGTATGGTTCACATCACAGAAACAGGCATATTTCAGGCTGGAAAACTCCAACCCCCTTAAAGTAGCCATTCTGACAGAAGTCCAAAGGCTCACAATTTCATCAGTCATCAGGACCTACTCATGCGTGCAGCACCCTGAGCAGAAAGGGAAGGTAAAAGCCACAGCTCAGCACCCAGAACCATCCAAACAAGTAACACCAGCTCAGCAAATCATTCAGCATCCCCAAACTTATCAATCCTGCATTTGAGCTTCGTTTACAGCCTGGCTCCACCAGACAACAGATCTTTGCTGGTCCACTGGTTAATTGCTTAACATGAGCCTGAGGTTATGACAACTGACTAGATCCGAAGGAAATCTGAACTCCTGTCAAAAGGATGTACTTAAGGTGCACCATGAGACAGAGATAGTACCTTGAAGCAACTTAAGGATTGTTACAGCTCCAAACACCAATTTTCAGAGGTCTTTTCCAGAAATAAAGCATAAAGCTGTGAGGTCAGGACCAAAATTCTAATGACACATTGTTGATCCATTAACAAGCAAGCAGATGTCAGTGATAGAATCAACGAAAAATGTTTCTTCTTTACTCCTATTCCAAGAGCACGAACCAAGATCAAAGATGCAGGAGATTTTCTAGCCCCTTGCTCCCAGGACAGTTTGGAAAATACCTTCCCCCAGTTTTCTTGCTAACAGTGGTATTACATGGTGTTAGTCTGGGCCAGGTGTTCCAGCTGTGTTCCCCCCATGAAGACTGCACAGCCCCAGCCCAATCACAAGGGGCAGTGAGAAGTGGGATCAGCCCTGGTGCTGTGCAACCACCACTCTCCCACAGCTAAAATCCTGGTGCATGATCAACACTGTTCTGGTCAGATCTAGAGCACAGCACCACATCGACTCTTGGTGAGAAAACAAACTCCCCATCCCAGTAAAACCCAGCCCACAAGTGAGTGAGCACAGCAGTAAGAGGCTGCATCCTGCAATACTGAGAAATATTCCAATATGCTTTTTTTTTAAAGAACTACACAGAGGCAGTAAGCAAACTTCCCTTGCTATGAATGCCAAGGTTGGGACTAAGGATCTCGAGTTAAGCACTGGCTTCGAGGCTTAGCTAGGCAAGGTTCTAAAGACACATCCCATGGCCAGATGGAAGCATCCCCTCAAAGCTACATGCAAAGCTCTGTGGGGAGACAGCACACTACCTGAGAAGCATCATACATGGTGCAGGTGGGTGGACAGGGGCTGGTCCAGTAAAACAAATGTTTTCCTTCTGCTTCTCATTTGAGAACGTCTGTTCCTCTTTTCCCAACTTCTGCCCTTCCCAAACCAGCAAGTTTTCCATCTCAAAGTACTCACCCTGTCACTTCCCTCTTCCCAGAGGATTTAGGAACTAATCACATATTGCTCTGCAAAGGTCTGGACCTACTTCCTACAGCAAAAAGCAATATAACCAGCCTTGTATTTCTTTTCCCCTCTAACAGACGAAAGGGGAGCATTAAGTGGGATCCAGAAGAATTATCAGGGCTTTCAAACAAGAAACACAGAGGATGAAAATATCCAAATCAACAAGACATCTGAAAAAATACTTTTAGTGCAGCTGAGATCCTTAGAGCTATTACAGAATTCAGATGAGCTTTGAGGGATTCACTGGATAACTTTCATCCCTAGAACTGAAACAGGCCCATTACAAACATGTCCAGAATTCAAAATAAACCCTGTTGCTCTTCTCAGCAGGGGACAGCAGCTACAGAGCAAAGTTGACAAGGGGGAAGCAAAAGGCTTCTTATCCTACTAGTAGCCCTCCATGAGCAAGAATGTTTGCTGAAGTAAGGCAAATGTATTACACCTACTCCAAAAAGTAACACAGTAAAGTAGGAGGAAGTAGTGATCTCATGTTAATCCTGGCACATAGTAAGAGGTGGTTTATTTCTAGCAACAAGAGGGAAGTTATCTGGCTTGGGCCAAGGCTATCGTGTCTGGCAAAGCCACTTGGAGAAAAACCTGCAGTTTAGGGACCACATGGTAGTTCAGACAGATGAATAACTCAGGGTTACAACATTTACAACAGCTCCAGTTATCCATCTCTTCACTATAATAATGACTGGCTTTTAAAAAATAGCAGTCACTTGGTCACACAGGAACCTGTGCACCAGCCTGGACCAGAGGAAGCTGCACCACAGCAAAAGCCAACAGAACTTCCCCTGGTAGCCAATCTCAGGTGAATGCTGGCTGTGACTTGCTTAACAGTTAGTTCCTCAAGTGAACTATGGAGCAGATGACCATGAGGGCCATCATGGGACATATACAGGACAACCAAGGGTTCAGACCCAGTCAGCATGAGCTTACGAAAGGCAGGGCCTGCTTGACTAACTTCATCTCCTTCTGTGACAAGGTGGCCTGTCTAGTAGATAAGGGAAAAGCTGTAGATGTTGTTTCTCTGGACTTCAGTAAAGCCTTGGACGCTGTTTCCCACAGCATCTTCCTGGAGAAACTGGCTGCTCATGGCTTAGATGGGCAAACACTTCACTGGGTTAAAAACTGGCTGGATGACCAGGTCCAAAGAGTGGTGGTGAATGGAGTTGACTCCAGTTGGCAATCAGCCATAATCAATGTTCCCAAGGCTCAGTATTGAGACCTGTTCTCTAAATACCTTTATCAATTATCTGGACAAGGGGATCAAGGCACCCTCAGTAAGTTTGCTGACAATATGAAACTGGGTAGGAACATAAATACACTTGAGGGTGGGAAGGCTCTTCAGAAGGATCTGACTAGGCTGGATTGATGAGCTGGGGCCAATGGGATGCAGTTCAACACAGCAAATTGCTGAATCCTGCTCTTGGGTCACACAAACCACCTGCAATGCTCCAGGGCTGAGGAAAGAGGGTCTGGAAACTGCCCAACAGAAAAGGATCTGGAGGCAGTTAGTCAACAGCCAGATGAAGATAAGCCAGCATATGCCCAGATGGCCAAAAAGGCCACCAGCATCCTGGCTTCTATCAGCACTACTGTGGTCAACAGGACTAAGACAGGGATTGCCCCCCTGTTCTAGTCACTGGGTAGACTCCATCTGGAATCCTGGGTTCTGTTTTGAGCCCCTCACTCCAAGAAGGGATTGGAGGGGCTGGAGCATGTCCAGCAAAGGGTGACAAAGCTGGTGAAGGGTCTAGAGCACAAGTCTGGTGAGGAGTGGCTGAGGGACGTGAGGTTGTTCAGCCTGAAGAAGGGGCTCAGGGGAGACCTCTGATGACTCTCAACTCCCTGAAAGGAGGCTGGAGCCAGATGGGGGTCAGCTTCTTCTCCCAAGGAAGAAGTGATAGGACAAAAGGAAATGGCCTCAAGTTGTGCCAAGGGAGGTTTAGGTTGGAGATGACGAAAAATATCTTCCCCTTGAAGGTTAAGGCCTGTCCCAGGCTGCCCAGGGCAGTGGTGGAGTCCCCATCCCTGGAGGGGGTTTCAAAACTGTGTAGATGTGGTGCTGAGGGACATGGTTTAGTGGTGACCTAGCAGTGCTGGTCTTGACTGGACTTGATCATAAAGGTCTTTTCCAACTGAAAAGATTCTATGCAGAGCCCTGCCCACCCCATCAGCCACTGCTGACAGAACAGCCAAACACTGCACTGCTTTGCCCAGCAAAGACTCAGGGTAACGCTGTTTCCACCTCCCTCACAGGATTTGCTCAGAAAAAAACTCATGAGACACTGGGCATAACTTATATCAGGCAAAAGACACTACAAAAACTCCTAGCAACAACCCTGTGATCTCTAAAGGGCTTTGCTTACTCAGCCAGGTATCTTGGCCAAAGGGAAGAAGAGTGAGATTTACAGTCTCCTGAGAAAGTTACACTTGATTAACATACAGTCTATCACAGACCCAGCCCAGATCTTTGCCATAGCAACAAACACCACATACATTAACTAGTTGATTAAGTTTGATATGTAGACATCATCTCTTTACATTTCAGTCTTGGAAGTTTAAGAAAAAACCTTAATACATGCAACAAACTCTTACCTTCTCCACATCCTCTGCCTCAGTTGCTGTGTACTGCAGAATTTCAGTGGTCTCGCTGCAAAGAGAAAAAAATAATTCCCCTGATATAACTGCTCTACCCATCCTCTCCCCCAGCTCCAAACTGAAGCAGAAATGAAGCACTGACACAGAACCAAAATTATTAGAATTTTTCAGAATGTTTACAGAGTTCTTGCAACAGACCTGTATGTTGTTTCTCTCCAAGCAGAAAATGGTTTTTAAAGGGCAAATGGCCTTTGGCACCTGGTTTCCGTTCAATAAAACAACAAATGAAAATCCCATCTATGAATTTGTTTCCATTTCTTTACTGTGGATACTTTCCCCAATTACAGCTGTCCAGACTATTTGAAGCCAAGTGAAATTTTCAACCATTGTAACCCAAAGCTTGAATAGAGCTCAGCAGAGGAGAGACAGAGACCTGCTGGAGCAGGGCCAGAGGAAGCCACAGAAACAATCTGCAGTCTGGAACCCCTCTGCTGTGAGGCCAGGCTGAGAGTTGGGGGTTTTCAGTCTGGAGAAGAAAAGGCTGCAGGGAGACCTTATTGCAGCCTTTCAGGACTTTAAAGGGCCTGTCAGAAAGATGGGGACAGACTTTTTAGCAGGGTTTGTTGCAACAGCACAAAGAGTGATGGTTTTAAACTAAGAGAGGGGAGAGAGACTAGAGGAGGAAGAAATGTTTTACACTGAGGGTGGTGAGACACTGGGCCATATTACCCAGAGAGGTGGCGGAAGCCCCATCCCTGGAAACCTTCCAGGTGAGGTTGGATGGGACTCTGAGCAACCTGCTCCAGTAGATGTCCCTCTTCACTGCAGGGGGGGTTGGATTAGATGAGCTTTAAAAGTCCTTTCCAGCCCAAATGAGTCTACGATTCTATGCTATTCCTTTTTGCAAGTACACTAATACCTGTGGATAGTTTTTAATACATTCATTCATTATCATTTACTAAAACTGAGCTAACTGAACCAATACACCCCAGGCAGCAAGGTCTGTAAGGATAAGACCATTTACAACAGTTAATAGCTTCCTGGTTACAAGATTGTTATTCATACAGCAGCCTTCTCAGAAAAGCCCCTTGCAGAGCAGGGTCACAACAGGAGCTCCTCTCTGAAGGCACTTCACCAGTACACACACAGCCACCCTCAGTGACAGCTGTTCCCAAACCTGCCCCAGTTGCCCTGGAAGGTATTTGTTTTAATCCAACACAAACTTCAGAGAAAATAAAACAGAAGCTTAAAGTGGGTGGTATATCAAGCAACACACAGCAAAGCCGAAGAGCATGGAGAAGGATTTGCAGACTTAAAATAGCACAATCACTTCCAAGCTTAATCAGGATTAAGGCTGGCAAGCTAAGTTGTTCTAAATTGTCACATATCAAAATAATTTCTAACTGCAGCAGTCCAAACTAGTCCCTTGTCTGCATTATCACTGGCCAGTCAAAACAGCTCTGCTAAAAAGAAGTTCACTTACAAAATGCCTTTTGTTCCTATGAACCCCAAGCTCTTACAGTCAGCCATTCAACTGGTGCTCCAAGAAGAGGAACTAAGACTTTGCTCTCCACTTGAGAACAAAGCAGAAAGCCTCATGCAACTCTTCCAAGAAAATAAACAGCCTCCTTTCAAAGGAAGCTGCTGTGACAGCATAGCACATCTTGTCTTCAATACCAACTGTCAGCAATCAAAGGGACAGGTCAGACTTCTCTGGGGTCTCAGTGGCAATTGCATTAACAATGCAGATCAAATGACTTGATACTCTGCAGATTATTAGGGCTTTCATCAAGAGAAAACAGCTGCTCCATGGAAGCAGTACTGGATGGGAAAGGGAACATTTAGCAGTTTTAGGGCTTAGGACCAGGAAAAGAAAAAGAATGAAAACCAAAAGCTATCTGTTTGAAATCACATGTACCTAACACAGCAGCTAGCTCACAAATTACTACCAAAAGAAACATTAAAAGACCTTCATAAACATGCCAGACTAGAAAGGAAGCACCAATTTTTAAGACAAACAAATATCCACTATAAAATACACCACTTCAAGCAAGAAAATTAAGGGAAGCAGCAAATATAAGTTTGAACACAGAAGGTACACAGGAGTGTTCTGGTCTGTAACAACTCTTTTTAGCCTGTCTGAACTAGATTTTGATCCCCCTCAAGAGTCAGGGAACCAAATATTTCTTAGTATGCCTAGAGACAAACAGCCAGGCACAAACATAGTTCACTGCGTAACTCTGCAACCAGCAAAGAAACAGTTAAAGACAGCTGAACCTTCTGCTTATCTGAGGTCCAGAGGTGCCCAAAGCTGAGGTTTCACACATGCACAGCTCCCCCACACCAAGGGGACAGAGACATCCTCCTTCAGCCCCAAGCACAGAGATTGATCTGACAAGCTGCTGTAAGCCCATCCGCTGACGAGGATGCCAACCAGAGGGTACCTGCTTAACGAGTGTACTGACCGGATACGGACAGAGGGGAAAGAGTTGAAATCACAGCAGGACTGGGTCAAGGATTTAGCCTCACTAAACACCACGGTGTGTTTCTGGGGCTTGATTTGATCTGAAGAACAAGCAGCATTTTTCTCCTCACCAGTAAATTCTAACCCGTTTTGCCTTCAGGGGGATGCCAGTCCCCATGCTTCCCACCCTCCCTCTCCATCCTTGTCTCCCATTTCCTACTGGGAACCATATGTTGGCCACTAACCCGTGGAGGATGCACTGGGAGACATCTGATCATACACTGCACCAACAACTTCTGCCCCGTATGAATGACAAGCTCAGTATGAAGTTATTCAGTTCAATTGCTGTCAGCACAGTTACACTGATTTACCCTGGGAGATGGAGCAAGAAAAGACAAGGGGAAACAGGCAGGTGACAACATACCTAAAGATCTACTTTGACATAGTCAGCTTCATACACAGACCCAATCTTACATTAAAACAATCTCTAATTGTGCAAAGAAACAAAAATAATGCCGTGTTAGAAACAGTGTGGTCAGCAGGACTAGGACAGGGATCATCCCCCTGCACTCAGTACTAGTGAGGCCACTCCTCAAATCCTGGATTCAGTATTGGGCCCCTCATTTCAAGGACAATGACAGGCTGGAGCAAGTCCAGAGAAGGACAACAAAGCTGGGGAAGGGTCTAGAGCACAAGTCTTGTGAGGAGTGGCTGAGGAACTACAGTTGTTTAGCCTGGAGAAAAGGAGGCTTAGGGGAGACCTCACGCTCAACAACTCCCTGAAAGGAGGTTGGAGCCAGGTGGGGGTCAGTCTCTTCTCCCAGGAAACAAGCAATAGAATAAGAATGAACAGCATGAAGTTGTGGTTGTAAAGGAGGAACAATTTCTTCCCTGAAAGTGTTGTCAAGGCCTGTCCCAGGCTGCTCAGGGCAGTGGTGGAGTCCCCAACCCTGGAGGGGTTTCAAAGCTGTGGAGATGTGGTGCTGAGGGGCATGGTTTAGTGGAGACCTGGTAGTGCTGGGTTAATGGTTGGACTCAGTGATCTTAAAGGTCTCTTCCTCTTGCTCTGTATTACTATCAATAAACTAGCCAAAGCTATGACAGCTGAAAGATGGTTTTACAAGAGAAAAAAACCCAGACTTTCCAAAAGAGCCAGAGAAAAGCTTATATTGTACTACAGCCTCCCCAAGTCATGCAAACACACTGCTATAGTTGTAGCATTCTGTCCATCACTCCAAGAAAGCACTCCAACCACTGCTGCAAGGTAACAGAGATGAAAAGGTGTCAACACCAACCACATACAGAATACTGTCAGAAAAGGAGACAAGGCTTGTTTTCACAGAGCAAACAGAGCAGACTACAGGCTGTGCTCCTGAAGTGCTCTTAGCTGTGAACAAATTAATGCTTCCCTGTATCTAAGTTCACAACAGTGGAGCTGCAACACCCCAAGACAGGGCAATGAAGAAACATTGCACAGACCAGGGCTCATTAGCTTTGCAACATACTGGGTAGGTGAATGACAAAATCCAAGTAATTTACTCTTGAACACCACTTCACCTGCTCTCAATCTGTTAAGAGTCAAAAAACATTTATAAAACTCCCATCTAAACCCACTGAATTTTAAGTCATCCAACACTGGCATCAGGCTTCTCAGGTGCCAGAGACAACTACACACACGAGTACACAGCTGTTATGTCATGAATGCAATACCCCATCATTAGTGCCTATCACACACCATGTAGCACGAGGAGGATTTGGTCATTCTCAAGAGAATGTTAAGGAAACACCAGAAGGTTGTGCTGCCATTCAGCAAGACCTGGACAGGCTGGAGAGTTGAACATAAAGGAATCCTACAAAGTTCGACAAGGACAAGTGTAGAGTCCTGAACCTGGGAAGGAATAACCCCCTGCACTAGTACAGGTTAGGGGCTGACCTGCTCCAAAGCAGCTCCATAGAGAAGGATCTGCAAGTCCTGGGGGACAATTAAGTTCACTACGAGCCAGCAATGGGACCTTGTAGCCAAGGTGGCCAATTGTCTCTTCGGGTGCATTAAGAAGAGTACAGCCAGCAGGTCAAGGGAGGTTCTCTTCCCCCTCTCCTCTACCCTAGGGAGGCCACATCTGGAGTATTGTGTCAAGTTCTGTGCTCCCCAGTTCAAGAGAGACAAAACTATTGGAGAGTCAAGCACAGGGTGTCATGGTAGCCCCTTAGACCTATAACAGACACTAGTTCTGTTAGTTCTTATTAGTTCTGTTCTCACTCAAACCAGGACACAGGGCCACAAAGATGCTGAGGGGACTGGAGCATCTCTGTGCCAAGAAGAGGCTGAGACACTCAGGGCCATTTAAACTGGAGAAGAGAACACATAAGGGATCTTCTTCAATGCTGATCAATACCTGAAGGGCAGGGGTCATGAAGCAAGAGGATGGGGCCAGACTCCTTTCAGTGATGCCCTGCAACAGGACAAGGGGCAACAGGCATAAAACTGGAACTTGTAAGGCTCCATTTGAACATGAGGAAAAATTTCTTTGCTGTAACAGTGCCAGAGCCTGACCCAGGCTGCCCAGAGAGGTTGGGGAGTCTGCTCTGGAAAGATTCCAAAACGAACTGGACATGGTCCTGGGCCCCCTGCTCTGGGTGACCCTGCTTTAGCAGGGTCAAGATGGACAAGATTATCTCCAGAGGTCCCTTCCCACCCATACCATTCTGTGATTTCTCACATGACATGGTCTTAGTTGCTTATATTGGCAGAGATTTTAGGATTTGCACACGTTTTTACTCAAAGACTGAGACAGAACAGTTTGGTTTGCTAACCTGATCTCCGGCAAGAAAGTTTTCTTGTAAGCATCCTCAATATTCTGGAGATACAAAGGAGACACCTTTTTCTCATATGGCTAAAAAACAAACAGAAAACAATATTGTAAAGTGAGTTTTCTTTTTCTCACCAGTGCAGATTCAAGTCTAAGCAGAAGACACTTAGATCATCTGTGTAATCAGCCAAATGTCCAGTCAACCACACACTTACTCATGAAAGTGTTAAGAAGAGAGAAATCTGGATTGCTTAGAATTTCAGGTGGCACTAAAATATCTGGAGTACCCCAAGGCACAAGTCAGGCATCATTAATAGCTGCTTTACCATGTATACATTGTTTTAATAATTATCTGGATGAGTGAGATTCCCCTGGTACAACAGGGAGTCTAGAAAGGGGAAAGCCTGTTCAACAAACATGTAAAAGCACAATAAACTTTATTGCAGTTTGTTTCAGTCTGACAGTAATCACTTCATTTCCCCCTCACATAAAAGTAGCATATCTCAAGTACCAAAAAGTTTAACTCTCCAAGGACTGATGAATCCCAGCTACCTGCACATTCAAATTCTATATAATCATCCAGAAAAAAAAAGAATCATAGAATAGATTGACCAACTCTGCCTTTTCAAGCAGGGGGACAATGTGCATCCACTCTCTGGTGTCTGACAAACGCATGGGCAATTACCCACCCCAGAGATCACTAAGATTTCATGGCTATGGTACCTGCTGTTAAGTAGTTCACCACCAGCTCCATCCACTGCACAGTGGACTTTAGCGCCACGTGTGTGAAACACCACGAATGTCTCTCATCTACCACTTGTTTCTTCAGCTCAGTTCTAAAATTTAATGACATTTCCTGCTTGAATGGTCACCCAAGATGCACATTCTGTTAAATGATCTCTGCTAGTTGGGACCATTGGAGGGCTTTTCTTTTTCTAGTGCTAATCAAACACTCCATCCACGGAGAAGGTGGAATTCCCTGAAATACCAGCACTAGCACCCAGCAGTGCCACAGCACTAACTTACAAGCTACAGCAGAAATTTCTGAAGATCTCAAAAATGCCACTGACACTCACAAGGGCAAAGGTTCCCAGGATAGATTGAAAGGTTTCTAATTCTGTCACTGGAGTCACTAAAATGAAACAGAGCTGGTTGCCCTCTACGGAAGTGTCTTGCTCGTTAAAGCGTAGCTGCACATTCAGTCATGGCCTGCACTGCTGGAGGGCAGAAGGGGAAAGTCACTGGACCAGCAGAAGCAGCTATTCAGGCCACAAAGCAGCAAGGGCAGCCTTCCATTTAGGGCTCTGAAGTCACCTCCCTTTGGCAATCATCAGCCTCCCTCTTAAATGAGCAGGAAGCTGCAGAACCAAACACGGCCAGCTCGGCCTGACACGCCAATGCACACGCTCCAAGAAGTGGATATTGTCAAACAGTTAAGACCAGAGAAATTTATTTTTTTTTTGTAATCAGTTTTCTTTGAATCTACCAGACTTTGCAGTTAAATACTTCACTTGATGCAATTTCCCTCAGCCTTGGAGCAAAGTACAAAGTCATTTTTGTAACACATTTGAGAACAGGTACAAGCACATGTCCAAATATCAGAGGAGAGGGAAGAAAAAAATCCAAAAAGAAAAAATCTTAGTCACTACAAAAACACTCTACAGCTTTTCTGATCCAAAAATATTTCGGTGACCCAGCAATCCAGTAAGATTATATAATGAAAAGGGTAGTTTAAAGACAACACTAGAGAACTAAGTTAATTTTCTTTTAACAGTGGTCTCCATCCAGTATCATGACTTCAAAAAAGACATCACAGAATAATATTGCTTGGAAAAGACCTTTAAGATCACCAAGCCCAACCATTAACTCAGCACTGCCAGGTCACCACTAAACCATGTCCCTCTGCACCACATCTACACAGCTTTGAAACCCCTCCAGGGCTAGGGACTCCACCACTGCCCTGGGCAGCCTGGGGCAGAACTTTACAACCCTTGTGGGGAAAACATCCTTCCTAATGTCCAACCTAAACCTCCCTTGGCACTTGAGGCCACTTCCTCTCATTTTGTTGCTTGCTCCTTGGGAGAAGGGACCAACCCCACCTGGCTCCAACCTCCTTTCAGGGAATTGTTGAATGAGAAGTCTCCCCAGAGCCTCCTTTTCTCCAGATTGAACAACCCCAGGTCCCTCAGCCGCTCCTCTCAGGACTTGTGCCCTAGACCCTTCACCAGCTTTGTTGCCCTTCTCTGGACATGCTCCAGCCCCTCAATGTCCTTCTTGGAGTGAGGGGCCCAAAACCAAGCCCAGGATTGAGGGTGTAACTTCACCATTGCCAAATACAGGAGGACAGTCCCTGGCCACACTAGTGCTGATCCAAGCCAGGATGCTGGTG
>WTSP01092390.1:0-20037 GCA_025331215.1 Actenoides lindsayi | reverse complement strand
TGGGGGGGGGGGGGGGCGGCGCGGGGTCGTAGGCGGGGGGTGGGTACATTAAGAAGAGGGTGACCAGCATACTGAGGGAGGTTCTCCTCCCCCTCTACTCTGCCCTAGGAAAGCCACTTCTGGAATACTGGGTCCAATTCTAGGCTTCTCGATTCAAGAGAGACAAGGAACTACTGGAAAGAGTCCAGCGGAGGCTGCAAAGATGCTGAGGAGACTGAAGCATCTCTGGGATGAAGAAAGGCTGAGCATCCTGGGGCTGTTTAGCCTGGAGGAGACTGCTCTGATCAATGCTGATCAACAGCTAAAGAGCAGAGGGCAAGATTATGGGGCCAGACTCTTGTCAGTGTTGCCCTGTGACAGGAGAAGGGACAACAGGCACAAACAGGAACCCAGGAGGTTCCATCTGAACAAGAGGAAAAAATTCTTTCCTATGAGGGTGCCAAAGATTGGCCCAGGCTGCCCAGAGAGGTTGTGGAGTCTCCTTCTCTGGAGAGATTCCAAACCCACCTGTACGTGATCCTGGGTAACCTGCTTTAGGTGACCTTGCTTTAACAGGGGGGTTGTACGAGATGATCTCCAGAGGTCCCTTGCAACCCCCACCATTCTGTGATTTTGTGATTCTGTAATGATGCTCTTGTGTGGCAAGCTGGGAAGGCATCTAACAGGGAGTTTACAGGTTTAAAGAGGCTGGAAATGGAGCCAGTGAAGATTGTTAGCAGAGATATACATGCACGCAGACAAGTGCCCGCATGCAGGCATGGATGTCGTGCTGGTAAAGCGAAACCGTCAGGATACAAACTTCTCTTTCTTGCCAGTCTTCAGTCTGCCTCAGGCATGTCTTTACACTGAAGTAGCAGTTTTTCTGGGTGGGAATAGCTCTGCAAAGTTACAGTGGTTTCATGGCATTGTTGATGTCCTCACTAAGAGGACAGAAAAGAGACTGTTGAATTCCCAGCCCATGCCTGCTTCACACCCAGACCACGTTCACCTTTCCTGTGGCACAGTGTCCTAATGTAGTGCCCTTTGCAAGGGGGCAGATGAGAGGCAAAATTGTGCCCACTTTCAGTTTGCTATTTCCACAAGCCCACTGTTTAGCATCCACTGCAGGACAGGCTCTCTCCTGTTCCCCCACACCATTTCTACTGCTAGTTTGCTCTTAGAATAACAGAATCACAGGATTATTTGGGTTGGAAAGGAGCTTTCAAGGTCAGCTACTACAATCCTTGTAGTGCAAAGGGACATCTTCAACTACAGTGGGTTTCTCAGAGCCCTGTCCAATATCACTGGGAATGTTTCCAGGAATGGGGCATCGACCACCTGCCTGGGCAACCTGGGCCAGTTTCTCACCATCCTCAGCATCAAAAAATTTCTACTGAGTCTAAATCTCTCCTCTTTTAGTTTAAAACCACCACCCCTTATCCTGTCACAACATGCCCTGCTATAAAGTCTATCCCAAGCTTTCTGATAGGCCCCTCTTCCTGAGCTATAATAAGTATGTTGGACAAGATCTAATCAAAGCCTCGTATGGGGGCAACAATACTTTCCTCTCTGCTAAATACATCTCTTAGGGTTGCACCAACAACATCTGCCTGTGCCTATAATCATCCTGCAATTAGTTGCTCCCCACTTCCTCTTCCTCTGGTAGTTCACATAGATGAGAATCTAGGGAATGAGAGAAGATTTTATTAATAGATCCAAACACACTACTTGAGCTGCAACTTCTCATACCGCTTCATGTAACAGCCCTCAAGGTCACTCCATCCTTCCTGTGTGACATTCAGATCCTCTTCCACATTGGCAATGATCTCAATGGTCTCATCTGCAGAAGTGATCCATACACTCCTCCATGTCTGCCCAGCTCATTAAGAAAGTTATTAATGAAGACAGGTTCCAAAACAAATCCCTGAGTAATGTTGGTCACTTCTGAACTCACAATCCTGTTGACATTCTTTCATCCTGTTTCCCACCCACTCAAAGTTTCTGTAGCAATGCTCAGGCTTGCTCACTTCATTAGAAAGAAAAACAAATCACTGATCAATGAAAAGTGATTAGTTATTTTGGCTTCGTCTGTTTAAGTTTGCAATATCACTTAGATGTGCAGCTGAGCTGTTCACATGAACCGGCACTCAAAACATGGTCACAGCTTACTTTGACTAAAATCAGTCCTTCCAAGGAGTCCTGCCATACGTCAGAGGAGCTAGACACAAGGGATTGGGCCTCAAACAAGGCATCTGTCCATGGCTTAGGCTGTGGAGGTGGGTGGAAGCACCTCTATGCGTGTGGATGTCTTGGAGTCAGCAACGCTTCTACATTTAGGGAAGAAAAGATGTGGCACTTAGTGCCGTGGTTTAGCGGTGGACTCAGCAATGCAGGGTTCACTGTTGGATCTGATGATTTTAAAGACCTCTTCCAACCTAAATGATTCTATGGTTCTATGATTAATGAGCTCTTTGCTTTAAAAGATGAATATGTAGCTGGGTCTATAAATGGTAAGGAAATTAATGGTTCCATTCTTTTGGTACAAGCATCCAGTGATGCATTCTTGTGTGAAGAACATCTCTTGCAAAGCCAATGGCATCTAGTCCAAATCAGAACTTGTCCAAAACTCAGCTAAAATTGAAACCAAATCTGGCTCAGGCTAGTGATATCGGTGGTGATCAATGACATGGACTACTGTTTCCAGGAAAACCAGCCCTGTCTTGCAAGGATGGGACAGTCATGTGTTTCAGGTGACGGGATCTTGACCACTTGGAAGACAGCAGCACCACTGATTTCCACAGAACTAGACTTCCTCCCCCGAACCCCCACAAGACTGAAATAGTGACATCTAATAGAGGAGTATTTAACCACAAAGTAAACACAGAGTAAAGCCCACAGGCACAGGGCAGAAAGAAGCTGTTCGGGTTGAGGGTTCATACCACTGACAGCATACAGCTGCTAGACTTGCTGGGTGCAAGTCATCCCTGAGTACACAGGACCACCACAGACATCCCTTGGAAAGGTGGGAGGGAGAGAAGCAGGACAGGAGGTTTCACACAGGAGCGAGCAAATGCAAGACCTTCTGTGTTCTTGCCAAGAGATAATTTCCCAGGAATTCATCAGGGAAAATGGATGCTGCCACCCCCACCAGCATCTATGTATCTCAGAAGGGTCATTGCTGGGTCCTTCCTTGAGCATCACTTTACTGATTGCTCACAGATCTCAGCAGGAACCCCTGCTAGATACTAACTCAGCTTACTGGAGGGAAGGGAAGGATGGTGACCCTCTAAAAATGCATGCACCACTTTGCATGAGCTTTCTGGGACATATACGGCTGCTGTGCTCCACATAATGCAATGCAGATGAAAGATCAGAAGCACTTTCTGCCTCACACCTCCCACTGCCTAACATCATGTGCGCATCCTACTGCTGCAATTCAGTTACACTCAGTAACCTGGGAAGGTGCAATAACTTGGTTGGCTTCCAAGCTCTGCCGAACCCTGCCTTGGTGTCAGACAGTGCTGGAAATAATTTCTGGAGACAGGGAAGGAGTTGCCCTAGGCAGACTTTGGTGCATTAAATGTCTGGTGAGAGTCAGAAGCCAAATCAATTAGAAGTCAAGGGTTGATGTCCTTCTTAGCTTTATGGGAAGTTCCACCAACCTGCACTAGGAAAAGACCACCTCTTCTCAGGAAGTAATACAGAAGAGTCAGGATGGAAGACAGAAGCCCAAAAGGCAAAATTTGAGGTGCCTCAGAGACAAAGCAACTTCCTCTGTCTTGTGAAAGGGTTTTGAAGATGAACAGAGATCATTCAAGCACTAAAGCAATGCCCAGACCAGGAGGTTTCCCTCCGCCCCTCAGTGCATTTCATACACGTTGTAGTAAGATCCAGGAGGAAAATTTCAGCCAACCTTGGCAGCTTTTCCCTGGGGCTTGATCCAAAGAGGCCATTTGAGTTCAGTACACAGAGACTGTAGAGGTTATGTGTTACAAAGCAGCCATCTCGTCTGGCATGGACTTCTGTAAGTGTTGAAATATGCACTTCCTCCCCAACACCTTCTAGCACTCAGCTCCAGCATGGAAGGAAATTCACAGGCTCCATGTCTTTGGCTGCCAGAGGCCTGGTCCTATTCATGTGTGTGCTCTTGAAGCACACGTATGAAGTAAGGGAAAGAGAGATTTATATTAGAAAAGTAGATTTATATTAGAAATCAGGAAGAAGTTCTTCACTGTGAGGGTGGTGAGACATTGGCACTGGTTGCCCAGGGAAGATGTGGATGCTCCACCACTGGATGTGTTCAAGATCAAGTTGTATGATGCTTTGAGCAACCTGGTCTACTGGGAGGTGTCCCTACCCATTGCAGGGGCGTTAGAAGTAGATCTTTAAGGTCCCTTCCCACCCAAACCATTCTATGATTCTATGCAGAGAGTCTGGCAGCTGCAAACCGTCCTCCTTGGGAACACAGCAAGTGGCCATGCTCTGGAATCACCCTTTTCCATGGCAGTGCCAGCAACCTAAAAGGATGACCCACCTTTCCCTACATATTTGCATGGAAACAATATCCACAAACTTCTTGGGATTCATCCGGCTGATCTCTTCCATCTGCAGTTTTGGAAGCAGGTGAGTGTTGCAGTGGGTTTGCTGCCAGCACTTGCCTATGTTCCCACTCCACTCCTCAGCTTCAGGAGGTTGTACAGGGTTCCCCTGGCACAACAGGAACACTAAATAAGGTTACATGCTGTGTCTCATCCCAAGCACAGCATGGTGAGTACTGTGCGAGTCCTCTGTCTGCGCTAATAGGGACAATCTGCAAGCAGAGAACTGGGGACGCTTCAAGTCTATGGCAAAGGGACAGGTGACAGAGGGGGTGGAGCCACCGTGCTCCACGATTTCACATGGCAGGCTTACACTCAACTCTGAGCCTGCTGGGTAACTCTAAAACCTGGAGAGCTCTTTTGGCTGCAGTTTAGACTTACATGAAACCATAGCTTGAGCTTGCAGGAGCCTGAGGCATGGCGGATAGCAGAGGTATCTCCAAGTTCAGCCCAAGCTGTTCCCCTCAGGAAGCACTGAGACCTGGCAGTGGACTCCCACGCAGCCCTAGAGCAGCAGCAAGGAACCCGGGGCAGGTGGCCACGAGCTGTGCTCCTGCTGCCGGCAGCCATCACAAGCCCACAGCGCCCCACAAAGCGGCTCTGACCTCCCAGGGCTGCACGCTTATTTCTCCGTTTCCAGAAGAGTGGTTGCTATGGCAACAAAAACCGGTTTGCATTTTTAAATGCTTCCTCAAGGACATCCATTAAAAGAGGCTGATGATCAGGAGGACGGAGGGATGTGACACCACATTATGGCCCTAGCACGGGACAAGCAGCTTTGGACCAAGTCCAGGTGCCCATCCATGTAACGCATGGACATGCTGGAGTAGAAGTGCCTCCTCTTCACGCTCCCTCTGCATGTGCATCACAGCAGAGGAGATCCAGAGAGGAAAGCTCTGTTACTGGCAGCTTGTCACAGTCAGGGAACAACCACAGAATCTCACAAAAAAAAATGGACCTTTTCTCCAGAAGATACTAAAATTGAATCCTCTGTTCTCATTTAAATGGACAAGGACATTCAGGCAGCATTCACCAAGTTTCCTTCCCAAAAGAGACTTAGAGAAAGTCCTCTGAGGGATAATTAACTGGCTAACAGACAGGAAACGAGGATAAAAATAAGTAAAATATTTCCGCCATGGAAGATTATCTGCAAGATCTATTCCCGTGATTGCACAGCTCATTACAGACTTACTCACAAGACAGCCACTCAAGCATGTGTTTGGATGCCCAGCCACCACCAGTGAAAGGAGAGTGCCTAAGTCCAGCATGTCATCTGCTTGGAATGGACTCACTTGAGATGCTGCTTGAATGGTGACCTGGAGGAGCCACTTGCTCCCCATCCTCACCTCTGCCTCAGTTTCCACATTCTACCTTCAGGATGAGAGCAACGCTGTGGAAACCTCCCAGTGAAAAGGAAACAAAGTCACCTAGGGACACCTAAAATGGTCTAAGAGGGTGGTTTTCAGGAGCAGACTCTACTAACCCCCTAACCATCATATCAGAAAATGAAACCATTGCCATGGCCTTCCAGGGTTTGAGCTTTCAAGGAGGTTTTGCTGATTCTGTGCCTCAAGTAGGGAAGGATCCAGCTCACAGAAGATGCCTGCTTGGAGGCTACAAAGAATGTCAACGGTAGATTTCAAATGGCTCCTGACAGCAAAGAGCAGCTAGGACTGGGATTTTTGGAAGGTTGTGAATATTAGTAACACATCTGTAAAACACATACACCAGCGTGCCCTTATGACAACACTGCGTGAAATCACCTCCCTGACCTTTGGCTTGGCAGCATCTATTCCCATCCAAAGCAGCCGTGTAGGCATCGCATTTAAGGTTCGTCATGATGGGCAGCAGAGTGGGAGCACTCTCAGAGTGGATCCCTCCACCTTGCCAGCTGTTTTGGGGGAGAAAGGTCTGGTTTGGGGATGACAGTGACCTGTTCTTCCCTCCTGGAAAAACAAAGCTCGCTGCATCGTCTTTGCAAGACAGAGATGGCAGCTAAGCACTCCCTAAGCAAAGGACAGAATGGGTCAGGGAAAACATGTTACTGGAGAACTTGGCTTTATGAAACGTATGCTCTGGTGGGACAGGAAGCTCAGAGAGGTTCTGAATCCCATAAACTTATGTAGGCAAGAGATGGGGCTCAATGTCCTACTTGTAGCTCAGAGGAATACTTCTCTTCAGGGCCTCTTCCCTTGCACCGAAAGGACTCCCTTAGGTGTTGCAGTCCCTCTGTGACCGTCATCCCAGAATCTGACACTACTTATATGTGTAGAGCTCACAGGGACACAAGCCAAGAATCTCCCTGCTGCCCCCATAACAGAAACTTGACTCTGGGGAGAAGCCCTCACCTTCAGTGCACAGCTGAGCCACTGCATCCCTGCTTGCTGGGCCAGTTTGACATCCCTTCCTCCTCCATTCTGTTTGCTTAATGGGTGATGGAGTGGCTCTCTGCATTAAAACTGCCTGGTGCCAGGGTATGAGGAAAAGAAACAGCCTCTGGCACACATCAAATCACTGCACTACAACCAAAGGTAGCCTTTCTGCATTCACTAGAGCAGTCCAGTCCTCATAGACACCCAGTTCCTTCCGGCTTTGCTCAATAGCTCTGCCCTTAGAATCACAGAATTGTTTTGGTTGGAAAAGACCTTGAAGATTATCAAGTCCAACCATTAACCCAGCACTGCCAGGTCACCACTAAACCATGTGCCTCTGCACCACATCTACATGTCCTTTAAAACCTTCCAGGGATGGGGACTCCACCACTGCCCTGAGCAGTCTGGGACAGGCCTTGAAACCCTTTCAGGGAAGACATTTTTCCTCATGTCCAATCTAAACCTCCCCTGGTGTAACTAGAGACCATTTCCTCTTGTGCTATCATTTCTTGGGAGAAGAGACCAACCCTCACCATGCTCCAACCTTGTTTCAGGGAATTGTCAAGAGTGAGAAGCTCTCCCCTGAGCCTCCTTTTCTCTGGGGTAAACACCCCCAGGTCCTTCAGCCACTCCTCACAAGACTTGTGCTCTGAACCCTTCACCAGCTTGGGCTTTGGACACAGTCCAGCCCCTCAATGTCTTTCTTGGAATGAGGGGCCCAAAACTGAACACAGGATTTGAGGTGTGGCCTCACCAATGCCCAGTACAGAGATACAATCATTTCCCTAGTCCATGGCTGGCCACACTGGTGCTGATACAAGGTAGGATGCTGTTGGCCTTCACCCAGCCTGAAGTAACTGAGCCAACATGTGCAGATTAGACACACTTCCAGGAAATGCAAAGGCATCTTCCATCATTGTCTCTTTTGTCCACTACATACCAGCGGACAGACAATTGACCAAGACCACCATTTACACTCGTTGCGGTCTGTCAAGAGTCCTGCCATAGGTAGACAAACCATAGCAGAGAAGGACGTAAACGCACAGATGGCATGATACATCCTGCTCTAGCTACCAAACCACTCATTGCAGCTCTCCCACTGCTTTAATCAAACACCAATAAGGACGGTTTAAAAGAGGAAGAAACCTGTCCAGTCCCACAAATTTAGATCCAGTTAGGCGTCCCCTGAAGTTCAAGTGCTCCTCTATAGTTACTGTAGCTACTAACGACTCAGTCGGCAGCACAGAAAAGTCTACTAGGTTGGTATGTTCTCTTTGGTTTTTTCCCCATACATCACAGTACCATAGAAACATAGAATCATTCAGGTTGGAAAATAACGTTATAATAGAATCATAGAATGTTAGGGGTTGGAAGGGACCTCTAGAGATCATCGAGTCCAAGCCCCCTGCCAAAGCAGGATCACTTAGGGCATGTCACACAGAAACGCATCGAGTCCAACCATTAACCCAGCACTGCAAGTCCAATACTAAACCGTGTCCCTCAGCACCACATCTACACATCTTTTAAATACCTTTAGGGATGGAGTCTCAACCACATTTCTGCTATTGGTTCTCCATTTCTAGTCCCCGCTGACTGGAAGTTAGCAAATGTGATACCTACCTACCAGAAGGGCCATAACAAGGGTCTGGGAAACTACCGACCTGTCAGCCTGACCTTGGTGATAGGGAAGGTTATGGAGCAAATCATCCTGAGTGCCATCACACAGGTGATCAGGCCCAGTCAACGTGGGTTTATGAGAGGCAGGTCCTGCTTGACAAACCTGATCTCCTTCTGTAAGAAGGTGACCCACTTAGCGGATGAGGTAAAGGCTGTGGGGGTTGTCTACCTGGACTTTAATAAAGCCTTTGACACCATATCTCACAGCATTCTCCTGGAGAAAGCGGCTGCTCATGGCCTGGAAGGGTGTAGTCTTTCCTGGGTAAAAAAACTGGCTGGCTGGCCAAGCCCAAGTCATTTCTTAAAAGTCTTTCTCTGGGCCTGAAGCTGGGCTCTTGCAAAGCCTCTGCCCACAGATTAATCCTCATTCTTGTTACTCTGAGCCTGGACCCCTGTTATCTACCTGGCTGTAAGTGGTGAGTGGCCGTGCTTCCCCCCTTCCCTGGCTGCAGCCCCTTCACAAAGGTGCAAGATGGGATGCTCCACCTCAGAGAGCTTTGGAAATGTCTGTATCAAAGAGAAAAGACAGACTAGGTGGCAGAGGAGAGACTGTCTTGCTCCATGTTTTGGAAGCTGCATGGAGGCACAATGAAAAATGATGCTGCAGAAGAGCTTGACATGGAGATGGTTGCATGAGGAAATCCTGCCTTGCATGATCGTAGTGCCAACAGAGATGATGCTGGGAGGTGGCAATGCCAGCGTTGAGACCCTGACCAAGCTAGGAAAGGTGTGTAGGACAGCTGAACCTACAGCAGGAAAAGCATAGCCTGGGCACTGTGCCCTGCTTGAAGGGACCACAAGCAGTAAGGGGCATTTGCTAAGTGAGTCTTGGGCATGGGAAGCTAGAGAGACAGACATTTGTGCGGCTTCTGTGCACAGCCCAGAGCCTGAGCTGCAGAGACGAGTGGGAACGAGGAGCTAAGCAGCGATGTACTGCCATGGATGTGACAGCAGGAGAAAAGCAAAGCCCAGAGTGAGAATGGTGTTAGCAAGGCTTTTATAAAGTGGGTAATTACTATGCTCCTCCATGATGGGAGGGCTCTATGACCTCCCCAACCCTACTGAATCATGCTAGCATAGGGGAGGAGGCTGTGGTGGGAGCTCTCTAGGAGCTGATGGGGTCCACACCACCCCATCAGCAACAGGGCTGTCCCCCAGCAAATGGGCTGGCAAAACCAAGCTGTGCCTGCTGGCAGCATCCAATTTTTTTTTTACAGAAAACCAGGTGGTTTTTATAGGCACCGGGAACGGCGGAACTTGGAGTGAGAAGGGGGAAGGGGACCAGAGACAAGCTCTAAACTCTTGCAGCTTGTGCGCAGCGATTGGGGTGCTGATGTTTCTGTCGACAGCTCTAGCAGCTGTGGTTTGGAGCTGCCATCCTGCCAGCCATGTGCGTTCAAGCATCGTGAATGTCCCCAAAAGACAAGTGGCTTGTTGAAGGGGATTTTTAATTGTTCACAGTCCTTCTGTCTTCTGGGCTTTCATGGTTTTAAAGCTTCCTTCTTGACCAGCAGGGTTGGTCACAAACACTTTTCTTGAAAAAGCCCCTTTTGAAAAGACCAAAGCAGATATTCTCATGCAATTACATGATTTCAGAGCTGAGGTTTTACGAAAGAACAAACAGACAATGAGCTGTTGCTGTGGACTGTTAGCAGCTCTAGGGTTTGGTTCTGGAAGGGGCCTAGTATGGGGGAGAAGAAATCTTCCTCTGCCAGTGAAATCTCGGCTGCTACAAATAAGCAAATTCCAACGTTCAGCCCCTAAAATTCCCATCCTGCAGAGATACACGGTACTCGGTGCCCTGCTGCGAAGCTCTGCATCTTCCCTCCTCCCACCCACCGGCTGTCTCTCTGGTACATCTCTCATCCTTTCTTTAGAGCCCACTGCAGCAAAGGATGCTCTTCCTCCAAAAGAGCTTCCCAAACACTCTCATCCTCTCTGCTAAGAAGTGGTCTCTGAGGATCAGTCACTTATGAAACCCGTTGTTTCCCTGACCTGTTGTTATCCAGGCTTTGATTTTCACTCTGCCTTTTGCTCTCCGTCTGCAGAGAAAGAGGTACCCAAGCAAACTTTGATTAGTAAGTTGGGTTACTGTCTGAATTGGTAATGCCAGCCCAGAGAGGTTAGCGGAGGCACAAGGGTTAAGACAGGCTAACACTGGGGACAAAAGCAATGGATTTAATTAAACGAAGCAGAAAATCCTACTATTTTCTTTCCTGCTCTTGCTGGGAAATATTTGCCTACCCTCCTCCTGCCTTGTATCAAAAATGTTGCATGAAATAAAACTGTTCAAATCTTCTTTTTCTGGTTGCAAAATGCTTTCTAACAGGTCAAAGCACTGGTCAGCAGCTGCTGCTTCTTCCTCCCTCCACATCTGGCGTGACGGCATTTTACCACGTGAGGTGTTAATCCACAAGAATTACCACCAATCCTCAGTGAAGACTTTGGTCCCTCTTCTCTAGTCCACCTGAGTTTCTCCACTATTTGAAATGCTTTGACCTCTTGCCACCAACCTCCTCCCAGATGTAGTTGGGACACAGCAAAAGACCAGATAATATCTGTGGGGAATTCTTGCATTCCCCATGGCTCATTTTTCCAGGGCTTTCTGACATTACCTTCTCAACTTGTGTGACCCCCACAGGCCACCAAGTTTTTCTAGAATTTACAGAAGAACTGGAAAGTTCATTTTAAAGAAAAAGCGGTGGGATGTCTCATTCCCTGTGTGCTTCTTCCTCTGCAGAAGAAGCCATATGGCAGTGCTTAACTGCACTTACTGTGCTGGAATTATTTGGCCTTTTAGCTTTCTTCTCCAGCCTGCCCAACTGTGCAATTGCCACCAAGCTGCCACCTGCCTGCCTGGCAAGGGTTGTCCTTGGGCTTCCTGGGCTCAAAACTTCTACAGGCAGCTCCATTCCCAGGTGGCTGCAACCCCTGAGAGCACTGCCTTCATCTTACCTTAAGTTTTACTGATTTCACCCCTGTCAGCATTAACTCCAGCAATAGTTAGCTCATCTGGTGTCCCTGAAGATCCTAGACCCAGAGACAAAACAATTTGGTCACAGGACCCTACAAAAAACTCTTAAAATCCCCTTTGCCTGCACTTGTGGCTGCACAGCTTGCAAGATTTGCGACACTTGTTTTCTGATTCCTTTAAGATGTGAAGGCACAGGCACTGGGCAAGACAATTTGGGAAGCTCTGCCAGTGAAAAATCCCACATGTGTGCACTGAAGCAAACCAGGGCTCAGCACCTTGTTGCTAGTGGGCCAAGGTGAGGGCAGCTCCTAGGGCAGAAGCCACACAGTGTAAAAGTGACCATCACCAGAAAGCTTAGGAATATTTTACAAGGCCTTCACAACCTGTTACAGATCAGGTTTAGAATCACAGACTGGGTTGGTTGAAAGAGACCTCTAAAGTTCATCTAGTCCAACCTCCTGCAGTGAGCAGGGACATCTGCAACTAGAGGAGGTTGCTCAGAGCCCCATCCAACCTCAACTGGAATGTTGCCAGGGATGGGGCTTCTACCACCTCTCTGGGCAACTTGGACCAGTGTCTCACAACCCTTAGCATAAAAAATGTCTTCCTTCTCTCTAGAATAAATCTCCCCTCTTTTAGTTTAAACCTATCACCCCTTGTCCTGTCACAACAGACTCTGCTAAAAGGTCTGTCCTCATCCTTCTGATAGGCCCCCTTAAGTACTGAAAGGCCACAATAAAGTGTGGAAATTTACAGTGGCCTAGCTTTGTGTGACCTTCCACAGGGCTATCAGAGAGGTAGGCATGTTGCTGCTGGTACCATCCAAGCCCCCAGCCTCCCTCATAGACTGTTCTCTAAGGTAGCTTTTTGGATCAGCTGCTTCTTGTCCTTCTCAGACTCCATCATGCATAATGTCCTCTCCTTGAGTACCATTTAGGACAGAAGGCTTGGGAATTATTTTTCCTTTATATCTGTCTGGCATCTACTCTCTGCAAACTGAGTAGAGTTACAGGTAGACAAAGACAAAACAAAAAGCCAACAAACCTGATCTTGAGTTTAGGGGAACATCAATGTCTGTGGCTTCCACACCATGTTTCATTCCACACCTGATGCTCCCACCCCAGCTCAAACCATGTCAGCACTGCCATGAAGGTTTCCTGTGGGAAGAAATCATGACTTGAGAAAACATCCCTTTTTGGAGCAAGAAATGCTCCTTTGAACACAAGTCAGTGCTAGGTGTGAGGTTTTGGTGCTTGGGGCTCATCATGTGTGTCAAGACCACAGAAGAGCCCGCCGTGAAGTGCTCCCCATCCTTATCCCAGCACAACAGTGACATTCCCTCAGCCTGACTAGCAACACAGTGCTTAGGTTTGGGCTGAACACCACACTCATGTCTGCCTGGCAGGATGACAAAGTGACCACAGGTTAGCAGCTGATCAGCAAGAAGTTACTCTTCTCATTTAGGTCACTTCTGATGAAGGATCAGCTTTGGCATGCGTACCCTATCCTGCCTCTCCAGTGGGGCCATGAGCAGCTAGATCCAATGGGGTGATGTTCATAGACCTCAGTAGCTGGAAGCCACAGAAAATGAAAGCCTGATGTGCTTTGAAAATAAATGCAAACCCAGAGAACCTCATCAGGGAAGCCAGGCAGGTGTTAAATCACAACAGCAGGTATCTGCCTTATGATCTTGTCCACAACAGTGTTAACAATAAAATCAAGGTCTCTGCTTTCCTGACAAAGAGAAGAAAGCTGGGAGGCGATTCAACATTACAACCCAAGTGAGGAGCAATGTCTGGAACCCTTCTGCTGTGCTGGGTGGGCTGGCAGGGGAAAACTGTATCCACTAGAAATACAGATTTTACATGGGTGAGTTAAAACAGAACTAAGGGTTTATAGTAAAAAAAAAAAATACTTGCAGTTTCACAGTTGATATAGTCAGACGTTAAGGCTTATTTCAGTCCTAGGAAAGACGACGTGATTCTGTTCCTCTGCTCTCCTCTGGTGAGACCCCTGCACTGTCAGGTCCACCTCTGGAGTCCTCAGCACAGGAGACAGGGACCTGTTGGAGCGTGGGCAGAGGAGACAATAGAAATGATGTGAGGGCTGGAACCCCTCTGCTGTGAGGACAGGCTGAGAGAGTTGGGGTTGTTCAGCCTGAAGAAGAGAAGGCTCTAGAGACACCTTGCAGTCTTTCAGGACTTCAGGGGGCATATCAGAAAGATGGGGACAGACCTTTTAGCAGGGTCTGCTGTGACAGGACAAGGGGTGATAGGTTTAAACTAAAAGAGGGGACATTTAGACTAGAGAGAAAGAAGAAAATTTTTACAGTGCGGGTGGTGAAACATTGGCCCGGGTTGCCCATAGGTGGGTCAATGCCCCATCCCTGGCAACATTCCAGGTGAGGTTGTATGGGGCTCTGAGCAACCTGCTCGAGTTGCAGATGTCCCTGCTCACTGCAGGTGGGTAGGACTAGATGAGTTTTAGTGGTCCCTTCCAACCCAAACCATTCTATGATTCTATGTGGATCCATGGTGGGTTTATCTGCAGATTAAACAGATCACTTTACGAGTTAATCCAGGTTCACTGTCCTAGGGAATCCAGTCCTTGATCACTATACTGTGGCCTGCACGAGCCTGACAAGATATTAGTCTGTTTGGCTCTGAGGTGCTGCTGTGCCAGTCCCGGCTCTGCCTCGGTGTCTGATGCATCCCCTCTGCTTTGGTGCCAGCAGCAGAGCCTGGGTTGGTAACACAGGGGACCAGGCTGGACCTGGCAGAGAGAGGGTAGGAGAGCAGCTGCTTGAACGCCAGCTCAGCTGCTAACAAAAGACCTCCAGCAGCATTCATCCTGTAAAATACTCCATCTGCGAGCTCACGTGAGCTTAGCTGGAGAGGATGCTGTGACTCGTGCTAGCTTGAATCGATCCAGCCCCACTCAGGCAGCCCAGAAGTGTGCTTTAGGCAGCTCCAGCACAGCAAAATCCTTTTTTCCTGGGCTCCACTTGTACAGTTTAACAGGGCTAATAATTCCTGCCCCAGGCTTGCCAAGGGGCCATAAATAGGGACACAGTCAGACCACCCAAAAGGCAAGAAGCCACTGCTGTGGGGATGCTGCTGCCCAAACCTCCAAAGAGGTGGCATTTCAGCAATGCCATGCAGAATTTCTGTCGAACACTGACAGCGTGCCACAGGATCAGGGGCTGGTTCACAGACAATGCAAGTAAGAGCACCCATTAACTCAAACTTGCTTTGCAAAAAAGTTTTATTTTTAGCTTTTGCAAGCGGTGCCAGATTGACAGCGTTATAAATAGAGGACTCCTATTTATCCTACAGTCTCGGTACCGCAGTGCTAAGTCAGTTTTACGACCTCAATAAATCCAGATTAGGTGCTCTCAAGGATGTGTCACCATAGAAATAACATTTCCTCTTCACATTCATATGCGTGGCTTGGGGGATGGATGGATTATGCCAAGGCAGGGGGTGGGGGTGGAGGGGGGTGTGCTGCCCTCCTAAGCCAGCCTGTTACTTTCTGATCTGTCTTGATGTGATACGGGCTGACATTCAAACAAAACTGTGGATCTCAGCTTCCCATCTCTGAGTACTATCTAAAAGGTGATTACCTACCTTGCCTTCTGGGGTGAAAAGAGTACTGGCAGACGAGGCTCTGCCTTGATACCCAGGACTTAGAGCATCCCACTCTGTCTATGAATGGTGGCCAGATGCTGCTCCACGCGGGGTTCAGCCAGCTGATGGAATTGTGGTGTCCTTGCACGTATCAGCCACACAGACAGTGACAAAACAGCAGGGCTGGGAGTGAGAACAGCTTGCGGCTCTGCAAAGATGGAGGAAAGGGAGATAGCAGGAAGAAGAGTCCGATTTGGTAGAATAATTTACAGTCTATTGCTAAGATGTTGTTTCTCTACCAAGCTGACTGTCAATAAGTATTAAAATGCTGAAATTATTCTTGCCGTCCCTAAAAAAAGTAAAGTAACCCTTCCTTCAGTTCCCCTCCATTTCTTTTGTCCTTCCACCAACTCATGCTGCTACATTAAATCTGTGGCATTATGTCAATGACTAGCATGACAAGCATTTTCTAGCAACTACTCACCTCCCTTCCCGTGATGCTCCCGGAGATAGGGGATGCTGAAGACCTTGGCAGCAGGTAAAGGCACCTCCTACAAAGACAAGCATTTCAGGGTGCCTGCTCCAAAAAGTGTCACCTAATTCCTTAGGCATTCATTTGAGCCTGTGCCCTCCTACAAAAAACACACATGAATCATAGAATCATGGACTACAAGGTTGGAAGGGACCTCAAAGATCATCTGGTCCAACCTTTTTTGGCAAAAGCACAGTCTAGACAAGCTGGCCCAGCACCCTGTCCAGATGAACCTTCAAAGTGTCCAATGTTGGGGACGCTACCACTCCCCTGGAGAGATTATTCCAATGGCTAATTGTTCTCATTGTGAAAAATTTTCCTCTTGTGTCCAATCAGAATCTTCTCAGGAGCAACTTGTACCCATTAACCCCATCTTTTCCATGCAGCTCCTTGGAAAAAGGGAGTCTCCATCTTCTCTGTAGCCACCTTTTAAAAATACCAGAACATGGTGATAAAGTTTCCCCTGAGCCTGCTTTCCTCCAGGCTGAACAAACTCACTTCTCTCAGCCTTTCCTTACATGGAAGCTTCACAGACCTTGGATCATCTCGGTGGCCCTTCTCTGGACCCTTCCCAGTACATGCTGCCTGCCCAAAGACTGACTGGTCTTCCTCTAGGCTCTCCTCTGCTGTCTACCGCCAGTAACCAGGGTAGGGCAAGGGGAAAAGGATCTGTAGCCTTCAGTTACTCTGAAATCACCTAGTTCCCTACCTGGGAGCTGGCCTCTCAGGCTGCTTTGGTCTCTGCTGGGAGCCCAGAGAGCATGTACCCTGGGAAGCTGAGCGTATCAAAGGGCGTACACATTACAGCAGCTCTAGGTTACTGATCCTTTCATTCTCCATGAGATGTTTATAGTTTCTAAAGCTGGAAGCCTGCATGAGTACAAGCTGCTTGGCTCAGAAGCAGCATTTCACCTGGTCAGCTGCTTGGCATGAGGAAGTAGGGTGCTGGTTTTGGGAGGTACCACATTGCCTGCCGCAGCCCTGCAGCAAATGCCTGCTCCAGCTGCTTGTAAGAGATTGATTCTCCTCCTTGCTTGACCTAGAGGAGGAGTCTGGTGGTCAGGTCAGGGGAAAAGAGGTACTTAAGCTTACCAGAGCCCAAAAAAAGTATGAAAAGATGATTGTGGAGAGGAATAATCCTTACCTGTTTGCTTAAGTACCCTTAAAGCCTCTGTCTGGAGAAGACTGGGTGTTTGGCTGGTCTTGTACTGGACTTTGCATAAGTGGGAATGATAGGAAAATGCAAACAATAACAGGATGTGAGGAGAAAGAACTTAAAAAAAAAAAAAAAAGAAAGAAAAAGTCTTTGTGCATAGAAAGCTGAGAAAAAAATAAACCGAGCCTTAGTGGGAGTACACGTTATTTGCCAGACACTGCTGTCTCATTTTAGAGTCACAAGCCTGAGCACTGAAACTACCACAGAGTCATCATGGAATGGCAAACCCAGCCTACGCTGCTATAAACGAGGATTTTGGCAAACTTCCCAATATCCAGAAGTGGCACCACATAATTCACGTGCCGGCCTGGGATGAGAATGTCACAATTCCTGCAAGGCACGTGGGCACTGGAGCTCCCCAGTGGATGATGATCCCATTTCATGGCAGTTCGTGAGGTTTCAGAATGAATTCCCTCTGCCTGAAATGAAAGCAGCATCTTTCAGCTGTTTTAGAAAAACGGAATTTTGTTGAAATGTCTGGTTTGGGATGAAAATCTGAAGCCCTTCAGGACAGAGGGGATATTGTAGTGCACAAGGCACTGGTTGGGAGGATGAGACACCCTGACTCTCATCTCTGATCCCCTGAAGGCATGGGAATAGTTTGCAACCCCAGTAAATGTTGCATAGCTCATAGAATCATAGAATGGTTTGAGTTGGAAGGGACTTTAAAGATCACCTCGTTCCAACCCCACTGCCATGGGCAGGGACACCTCCCACTAGATCAGGTTGTGCAAGGCCCCATCCTGCCTGGTCTTGAACACATCCAGGGATGGAACATCCACAGCTTCCACAGGCAACTTGTGCCAGTGTCTCATCAGCCCCAGAGTGAAGAATTTCTTCCAAATTTCTAATCTAAATCTCCCCTTTTCCAGTTTGAAGCCATTACCCCTCATCCTATTGCTACAAGCCCTTGTAAAAAGTTCCTCTGCAGCTGTCTTGTAGGCTCCTTTAAATACTGAAAGGCCGCAATAAGGTCTCCCCAGAGCCTTCTCTTCTCCAGGCTGAACAACCCCAAAGCCCTCAGTGTGTCTTCATGGCAGAGGGGATCTAGACCTCAGATCATCTTCACAGCCCCATCCGGACTTTCTCCAACAGGTCCATGTCCTTCTTGTGTTGGGGGTTCCAGAGCTGGACACAGTACTCCTGGTGGGGTCTCAGGAGAGCTTCTCCATGCTTCTAATTGGGAAAGGCAAGAAACAGACTAAAGAGTTGAATGCACCCGAATAAAGCTATTAGGGATTTGAAAGGAGTATTGGGCAACCTATGGCTTGCTAGAACCCCCTTCTGGCCTATCATTACTGGCTCTCCTTCCAACCCAAAACCAACTCCCAGGGACATGCTGACTCCTGCATCAGCTTGTGCCTTGAACATCCCAGCTCTGGCCTCCCCTGCCTGCAGGCAGTTCTCCTGCTGTTTGCTCTTGACATGAAGATCCTCTTGCCAGAAGATATGGAGGTATTTTGTTCATTTTCCATGAACTCTGAGTGATTTGAAGTGACTTGGACCTGCAGCGATCTCCTGGAAGAGAGCAGAAAGACCCAGCTCCTGACCCTCACTCTGGGGACTCTGGACCATATTTTACCCATCCAAGGACAAGCAAAGTACTTAGCAGCAGAGCCTGTCCCTCCAGTTCCTGCTACCCCCTGAGCAGAGTGGAGCTCTCAGACTCACACTGGGATGCTCCAGAGGAGGAACAAACAGTCTGGAACCGTGACAGCTCTCTGATTGCATTGGCTTCTCTTGGATCTCTTCAGAAGCTGCCAGCTCAGCTAGACAGCAGGCTGTTTTCCTATTTATTTAATAATTAAACTGAAAGGCGTCTTCTGGGAAGCCTCTTTTTCTCATTTACCAAATGAGGTTACAATATTCAGCTGTTTGCCTCAAGATTTACACCATGGTGCTTACCGCAGTATCGGAGACTGGATGGAGTCAGGAGCAGATGCAAGGTCTTGCTGAAGGAAACAAGACCATACATTCACCATCTACTCATGATGTTAAAACAAGCTGCACATAGGAAGGCAGCCATTTCCCTTCTGCTGTGCCCAGCAGCATGCGGCATGAAGTCCCCACGATTTTGCATTCAGCCAGGGGATTCCCTCCTGAGAGGGAGATGGGGCTCTTTGCTCCACCAGTCCTTCATCTCCAGGGCTGAGGATGAACAATCTGGAGGAACGATGCACCCTATTCACAGCAGCGCAACACACAGCTCCTGCTGTAAAAAGTCTGAATGTTATGGTTTTCTTTGCAGAATAAAGCTTAAGGAGCCCTTATCCCCACAGTGTGCTCCAGAGACAGTCACAGTTTCACATTAAACAGCTCTGTTACAAAACGCTGCATGGTTAAGGGCTGGAACAGTTCATGCGTGGTGGCACAGGCTTGATGGACTTCTGCCAAGGCAGGGAAGGACATTCTTCAGGGTCTCTAGGAATACTGAGTAGTCAGCAGCCAAGGACCTTCCTGCTTGTCAGAAACTTTGACTAGGTCAGAGACAGCTCAAAATGAGAGTTTCAGAGCAGCGTAGAATCATAGATTGCTTTGGGTTGGAAGGGACCTTTAAAGGTCATCTAGTCCAACCCCCATACAGTGAGCAGGGACAATATCAACTAGACCAGGTTGCTCAAAGCCCTGCCCAACATCACCTGGAATGTTTCCAGGGATGGGGCATTGACCACCTCTCTGGGCAACCTGGGCCAATATATCACCACTCTCAGCATAAAAAATGTCTTCCTTCTCTCTAGTCCAAATCTCCCCTTTTAAACCCATCACCCCTTGTCATGTCACAACAGACCCTGCTAAAAAAGTCTGTCCCCATCTTCCTCATGGGGACTTCTTGCCCCCTTTAAGTACTGAAAGGCCACAAAAAGGTCTCCATGGAACCTGCTCTTCTCCAGGCTGAACAACCCCAACTCTCTCAGCCTGGTCTCACAGCAGACGGGTTCCGGTCCTCGGATCATTTCTGTGGCCTCCTCTGTCCCCGCTCCAACAGGTCCCTGTCTCTGCTGTGCTGAGGACTCCAGAGCTGGACCCAGCCCTGCAGGGGTGTCTCACCAGAGTTCAGCAGAG
>WTSP01091424.1:0-20145 GCA_025331215.1 Actenoides lindsayi | reverse complement strand
CCCTGCCAGAGCAGGGTCACCCAGGGCAGCCCACACAGGAACAGATCCAGGGGGGTTGGAAAGTCTCCAGAGAAGGAAACTCCACAACCTTTCTGGGCAGCCTCTTCCAGGCTCTGGCACCCTCACACCAAAGAAGCTTTTTCTCATGTTGATGCAGAACTTCCCATGTTCCACTTTGTGACTGTTGCCCCTCATCCCATCCCAGGGCACCACTGACAAGAGCCTGGCCCCTTCCACTTGACCCCCACCCTGCAGAGATTTGTAACCATTCCTAAGATCCCCTCTCAGGCTTCTCTTCTCCAGGCCAAACAGCCCCAGGGCTCTCAGCCTTTCCTCACCAGAGAGATGTTTCAGTCCCTTCATCATCCTCACAGCTTCCCTTGGACTCTCTTCAGTATTTCCCTGTCCCTCTTGAACTGGGGAGCCCAGAACTGGACCCAACACTCCAGATCTGCACAGTATCTATTCAACATCTTTACTGATGACCTGGATGTGGGGATTGAGTCGACCCTCAGTGAATTTGTGGCTGACACCAAACTGGGAGGGAGTGCTGATCTACTGGAGGGTAGGCAGATGCTGCAGAGGGACTGGGACAGGCTGGGTCCATGGGCCGAGGCCAACGGTATGAACTTCAACAGGACCAAATGCAGGGTCCACAATAACCCCAGGCAATGCTACAGACTGGGAGAGGAGTGGCTGGAGAGTGGCCCAGTGGAGAGAGACTGGGAGTGCTGGTGAACACCCGGCTGAACATGAGCCAGCAGTGTGCTCAGGTGGCCTGGAGAGCCAATGGCATCCTGGCTTGTGTCAGGAATAGTGGGGCCAGTAGGACTAGGGATGGGATTCTCCCCCTGTACTCAGCACTCGTGAGGCCTCACCTCCAGTTCTGGGCCCCTCACTTCCAGGTCTCCAGTGATTTTATTTTGCCGTGGGTTCCAGGGAGCTGAGAGTCCAGTAACCAATAAAACACTTAGACTGGGTGACAACACCTGACCATCAGCTCTTAAAAAACTCTACACAGATTTTCTTCAAAACATAAAGCAGCTTTCCTGCACTCAACTGTATTTTTTTAATTCTTACAAAAATAGATAAGAGGTTCAGAGCTCAGCGAAGCACTATAACCTACAAAAATACTCTAAACCCAACCTACTTAGAAGTTGAGCAAAAAGTTTTGGGGTCTTTTTTTTTTTTGTTTTAATCAAGAAAGCATCGCTTCCTCTGCAAATAATACAAATCCTCTGCAAAAATGCATTGAGGTTTCCACAGCATCTCAGTGAGGGGATGATGAGAACAACGAGTTGCAGAGCAAAAAAGAAAAATGCAGCTCGTACATTGGTTCTCAGCTCTGCCCTTTGAGGCCAGATGCATTAGATTACAATGAGTAGAACATGCTCAGCTCTTTCAAAACCAGCAGTTGCAGTTCTAGGCTCCTCACTCATGCTATGAAATCTTCAGGTGTCTCTAAGAGAGCAGGTTCTGATGCATATGACATGGAGGATTCCTGGCTCACGGGTACAGCAGGCACCTGCTGTCACGTTCCCTGCCGAGGCGACGTTCTCAAGAGCACAATTCAACTCGGAAGGAGCTTGAGACTCGTTGAAAAATCTTTATCAGAGATCAGGAAACGGGCATCCTCCCTAAGATACCGACCACCACACCCAAGTTAACTTTACATCGCTTTCACGAGGTGTGGGAGTTTAGTTTTTCCAGGACAGCCTGGTTTTTTTGTTTCTGCCACGTCCAAAAGGGCCACCCCAAGCCACACAGCACAGGCCAAGCTCCCCCTCAGCTGGCAGCCGAGGTCTCGGCCCGGATTCAAGGCGGCTGCTCCCTCAAGAACAAGGCACCGCCTCAGCGAAGCCACGGGCAGCACAGCCACCGACTCGGGCGCGCTCCGAGGCTCAGAAAGCCCAGGCGGGCCCGGGCAAGGCCTCCAGCAGGTCACGGTACCTGAGGAGCGGCCGGCGCTGAAGAACGGCCGGGACAGGCTGGGCCGACAACGCGACGGTGACAGAGAACACGGCGACAGCCCGAGCCAAGCCGCTCCCGGGCAGGGCGGCCGCTCGCAGGGAGCCGAGGAAGAGGAGCATGGATCGAGCCGCCCAGCCCAGCCCAGCCCAGCCCAGCCCAGCCCAGCGCTGCAGCGGGGAACGCGGCGGGACCAGGCCCGAGCTGCAGCCGCGAGCCGCCGGCAGCGGCCGAGCGCGATTGGCTACAGGCCGCGCGCCGCCGCCAAGCGCCCTCTTAACAAGCTCGCCTCCTATTGGCCGGAGCGGCCGCCAATCGCGAGCGACAGAGGCGCCCCGCCTCCTCCCCGCCCGGGGACGCGCCCCCGCCCTCAACGCCGCGCTCCCATTGGCCGCCGCGCCCAGAGGGGCGGGGCGAACTCGGGCACCGCCCCCTGTCCCCCCCGCTGGCGCTCCCCGCGCGGTCCCGGCAGCCCGGGGCGGGCTGAGGCGAGGGGCCGGTTCCCGCCGCGCCACCGCCCCCCCTGAGGGACGGGCCGAGCGGGGCGCGTCCCGCCGGGCCGCGGGCTACGGCGAGGCGAGGACCCGGAGCCCGGCGGCGAGAGACTCGCGTCCGGCCGCGGGAATCGCCATGAACCCCTTCCTGGAGCTGCTGCTCTTCTCGGCCACGCTGCTCTACTCCTACCTGGAGGCGCTGGCCAAGCTCTTCGTGCCCGCCAGGAGAAAGTCCCTCAGCGGAGAGCTGGTTCTCGTCACGGGCGCCGGGCACGGCGTGGGCAGAGCCACGGCCCTCGAGTTCGCCAAGCGCCGGAGCCGCCTGGTGCTGTGGGACATCAACAAGGTACCGGCTGCTCCGGCCCCGCGGGGTTCCCGGCAGCGCGGGCGGGCTGGTGCCGGAGCGAGGGCTGGGAGGAGGCGCGGCCCCGGCCCCGCTCCGTGTGCGGGGGCTGCTGCCAGCACCGGGGCGTTGTCCGTGTTCGCTGCGATGGGGAAAAAAAGGAGGAGACGCAGCAGCCCCCGAGACCGTCAGACGGGGGGCGAGCGGCGCTGAAATGCAACCCCAGACCAGGTGCCGGACCCTGCAGGGGTGAGGGCTGTGCCGCCCCAAGCCAGCTGCCTTGGCAGAGACCTCGCTCCCGGGGGCCATCGGCCTTGAGCAGCGGCTGGGGTTGACCCCAGAGACCTGCGCAGCTTCTGTGGTCCTGAGCTGCCCCAGGCCGTTGGTGAACCGGGGCTTTTCCCAGCACAGCTCCCCCCCGGCACTGGGGCCAAGGCGACAGCAAAGTCCCTTCTGCCTCTTGCAGCACGGCGTGGAGGACACGGCCGCGGAGTGCGAGAAGCTGGGAGCCAGCGCTCAAGCCTTTGTGGTGGACTGCAGCAAAAGGGAGGAAATCTACAGCGCTGCAGAGAAGGTGGGGCAGAAGGGGCACCTCCCAGGGTGGGGCACCTCCAAACCTGCTCCCTTCCCAGAAGAGAGAGGAGCCACGAGATGCCCTCGCCATCCCCCTGCTTCTTGCCACTCTCTGTTTACAAGAGCGAGCACAGCCGCTCTCATCCTCACCATACCGTGCCCTGTGGCCAAGTTTGCCCGTTAGACTTCCAGCCCCTGAAGGAATTTCTAACTTTTTGTTTCCTGACACATGACAGGCACCTTTCTGGTTTCTTTTTTTCCCTCCTGTCCAAAAGGTGAAGAAGGAGATCGGGGATGTCTCCATCCTGGTGAACAACGCTGGTGTGATTACAGCTGCCGACCTGCTCTCCACCCAGGACCACCAGATTGAAAGAATGTTTGAAGTCAACATTCTGGCTCACATGTGGGTAAGGGCCACGGCTTTGCTGCACATACTGGGAGGAGACGCTGGTGCCTGAAACCAAACCAGCAGCCCGGGAGAGGTGGGAGAAGCAGCTCCTGTGCAGAGCCCCCTCCTGAAAGGTTCCCATTTGGCAGGCGAGCAGAGAACGGGTCTCCCCAGCGCTCATGCAGGCCGAGGGGCTCTGCAGTACACAGAGCATTGGCTGCTCAGGGTTGGGGTTGAACCTGCCTAAGGCGATTTCTTTCCTCTCTTTTCTCCCCCTGGCATTTTTTCCTCTTGCTTCAAATGACTCTCAAGACCACAAAAGCTTTCCTGCCAACCATGATGAAAAACAACTACGGTCACATTGTCACGGTGGCTTCAGCAGCAGGTCATTTTGTGACTTCTTTCATGGTGGCTTATTGGTAAGTGACTTGAGAATTGTCTCTCTATATTCACTTTTCATTGTGCTTGCTGATGGGGAAGGTGCAGAGTAACCAAAGCATTCCTCCCACCACACACGGTGCGTCCAAAGGCTCAGCTGAGGAGGGGAAAGAGCACAAGGGGCAGCACTTAGGGATGGCTGGAGGCTCCCACTCCTTTGCTCCTTAGCTCTGACCAAACTGTTGCAGTGTTGTCAGCCCCTGTTGCAGAGAGATGCTGCTGTGTGCCAGCTCTGAGAGGTTGCTTTGTGTTCCTCCCCTGCCCACCCTTCACTCCAGAGAGGCA
Organism: Actenoides lindsayi; assembly: GCA_025331215.1. Lineage (NCBI taxonomy): Eukaryota > Metazoa > Chordata > Aves > Coraciiformes > Alcedinidae > Actenoides > Actenoides lindsayi. The sequence goes on along the minus strand of WTSP01091424.1, from coordinate 15,656 downwards.
GCAGCATCTGACCCAGCGCTCCAGTCTCTGCCCTGCCCCTCAGCTGCATTACAGTCTTTATTTGGCCTCCTGGGTGATCTTTGAGGCCACGTCCCTTTGTAGAAAGCCAGAAGCAGTTTTGCTGCCTTTTGCCTTCCTGCAGCTCCAGCAAGTTTGCTGCCGTTGGGTTCCATAAAGCTCTGACAGAAGAGCTGTCTACCCTGGGAAAGGATGGGATAAAAACCACCTGTCTCTGCCCAGTTTTCATCAACACTGGCTTTGTGAAAAACCCCACTACAAGGTGAGTGCCCCCACTCTGCTTTCCCACTCGTTGCATCCAGGCCCCAGGCATCAGCCCTGGCTTTAGGCCTCGTGTGCCACCTGGCCAGAGAGAAAAGGGGATCAATTGCTCCTCGGCTACCACCGTAGCTCTGACGTGTTTGCTTCCCTGGGTAGGCTTGGGAAGATTTTGGAGGTTGAAGAAGTTGTAGCGGCCCTGATGGAAGGAATAGTGACCAACCAGAAAATGGTTTTCGTTCCAGCCCAGCTAAGCATTGCTTTACTTTCTGAATTGTGAGTAGTGAAAGAAAAATACAAAGTGGGGGGGGGGTGTGGTGGTGGTGTTGAACTTCACAGTGTCAGCTACCTGAGTGCATAACCCTCAGACTTGTTACATCGGATTAAAAATTACCCTTTCTTTTCTGAGGGACTGCATTCTGCACTCAAGGTAGCGAAACGTGGTTTGGCAGCACGGGGAACCCTCGGAGTGACAGCTGGACAGTAGAAGTTGACATTGACCCGACTTCACCTTGTACTCCCTTCAGTGTTTGACGTGGCTAGACTCAGTCCAGACTGGCCATTCCTGGGGCTGCAGACACTAGATGGTGTGTCACTGCCTGCAGGAGGGAATAGCATTCTATAAACAACCACCCAGCTGAAACAGTATGAGAAGAACACGTCAGGAGGTAACAGAGTAGTGCAGTGGGTCTCTCTGGTGACAACAGCAGAACATCAGCCACAAAAAAAGATGGTTTGGAGCCGTCTCACAGGTCCCTGTGAGCCCCTTCCTGCAGCAAACTGTTCCCAGGGCAGAACTCAACAGCTCTAGAGCCTGGTGGGGAAGGAGAGGGAAAACAAGAGAACGGTTTTTCCCCTCAGATCACCTTGGCCCTGCAAATAACAATTCCTCCGAACCCGCAGCCCAGAGTAGTTCCAAACAGAGCTGAGGACCTGCTGCTGATCTGTGGTGGCTTTTCCACGGCAGCACCAAAGGCTGAGGTCTCAGAGGCTGGGAACGTGGCTTTCAAAGGGCTCTATTGCTCAGCTCTGCCACGGGAAGCAGGATTTGTCCTCCTCCCCAGCTTTACTATCCAGTGAGGCCGCTCTGCCGAGGAGGTGTTTTCATCAGGGCTCAGGTCCCAAACCTAGAATTAACAGCAGAGCAACCAAGTTATCTTTTCAATTAACTACTACATGAAAGACTTGGGAGCTGCTCGTCTGCAAAACCCGACACCAGACAGTGGGGAAAACTCTTTAAAGTCTTTTTGCGTCTCCAAGCGCCCCATGGTGATGGCAGTGCCAGTCTGCAGGAGCACAGACAAATCTTATCTAATGCTGCCAAAACCCCCAGGATAACTTTGCTTTTCTTTGTCAGGGGGACAGAAAGAAACGTGACTCAGAAGAAACCCTAGGAGAGGAAACTGCACCTCGGTGTTATCCTCTCATCCTTCCTTAGACCCGCTGCTTTTCAGACCATTAAAATGCTCAATACGCCCCAAACCTTCTCTGATTCTGCAGCAGTTCTGCTGAAACACTGCCCAGGGCCTCAGACCGGTCCTAAAGGGACACGGGTGGGACTGGAGGAAAAGCAGGCAGAGGCTGAGGAGGGCTCTGTGTCCCTTGGGGACAAGGCCTGGTTTAGGCCTCAGCCTCGGCCTGCGTGCTCCTCCTCCCAAAGCAGCTCTCCCCTCGCTTCCCCAGGAGTTACGGTTCTGAGCCCACCTTTCACTGCGCCTCCTTCTCTCTTGCAGGCTGTTCCCAGAGCGCGCCTTGGCCGTCCTGAAGAAGCTGACCAACGCCAAGTTCGACGCGGTCGTTGGGCAGGGAAGCGCCCAGTGACAAGCCCGAGCCCATCCCAGTTTCCCGGTGGCAGCCGGTCCGGCCAAACCCACCGCTACCTATGGACAGGGCGGTTGGGAGAATGGAGCTGGAAAGTGAAATCCCTGGGTAGAATTAGTTCTGCTCTCACTCGAACCGGGACAAGTGCAAAGGCGTTGCCCGAGAGGACGGTAACCGGGACCCATCCCCGAGCAAAGGGGCCATGCGAGGAGCCATCTCTGGAGAGCTGGGAGCCCCTGTCCCCTCAGTTTAGCTTTTACAGTTAAAAACGTGCGCTCTCCTGGACCGTCAGCTTCGCGCGCTTCTGTAGCGAGGACCTGAAGCAAACAGGCCTCTGTGTACTCTGACACCTACTGACGTCGGTTCTCAACTCTGCACTAGCACTGCCAACACTCCTTATCTCAAATAAATACAGTTCTCTGACTCAAAAGTGTCTCTCAGCAAACCAAGCGGTCCCCAGGTCCGAGCAAGGGCAGAAGAGCAGGTGCCAGAGCAGTGACAGGGGCAGCCAGAGTCTGGCAAGGAGCAGGCTGGGCTGCAGGGACCAGGCCGGGCCCCAGTTGCAGTGGAAGCCGCTGCAGGATCAGGCCTGGGGGCAGAGGGTGCCCCGAGGAAGGCTCCAAATGAGCCTGGGGGCAGAGGGTGCCCCGAGGAAGGCTCCAAATGAGCCTCCACACGGCTCCTTGGCACGAGCCGGCACCCTGCTCTGACGGGACCCACCTTGGCTGGGAGGGAGGGACCTGGAACCCTCAAAGGTCTTTGGCCTGGGGCACAGGAGAGCAGCACCCAATGAACCAGGAGTCAAAGATGTCTCCAGAGCACAGATGATCTTTGCACCTACTTGTGCAACTCCTGCCTGCAGATGCTCCTCCCTGGAATGTTCCTGGCCGGGCTGGATGGGGCTCTGAGCGAGCTGCTCCAGCTGGGGGGCCCTGTCTGGGGTAGGGGGGTTGGAACAAGATGATCTTAAGGTCCCTTCCAACTCAAACCATTCTGTGACATTCAGGTTGTGTCCAAGGACAAGTTCACAGCTTGGGACCTTCTGCTTCTGTCAGGGTTTAGGGTCAGGGCAGCCCAGCAGACCTGTAACAGCCGCTCTCTGTGAACCCCCCTCCCTCCCCAGAGGGCAAGAGAAAGGGAATAAGGGAGAGACACTCAGCCATGAGAAAAGGGAACTAGAGCAGCTTTAATCAAAGTGAAAATGATAATAAAATAAGGCATCTATACAAATATACACAAACCCAGTATCCACCCTCCCCCTGATGGTAAGTACATCACCGTCACCACTGGTGCTGCGGAGCAGGCACTGGGGCAGTCCCAGACTGGGCCCAGCAGCAGATGGGAGCAGTGTGCAGGAGCTGGATACTGGTGCAGGATTCAGGACACACAGATCGGGATTGAAGGCAGAACAGAGTCCTCCTGGGATGCTGCAAGAAACTGGAAGAGGACCTGAGCAGAGCTGAGCAGGGCCCAGCAAAGCTGGGTGAGATCCCCCTGAACCCTCAGCTTTCTCCTGGATGTGCTGTACATGGGCTGGGATCTCTCGCTGACCAGTTTGGGGTCCCCTGTCCTGTCCACTCCTCCCTGCAGGTTCAGCCTTTTCCTTTCTGCACCCCCAGTGAGGTGCCCAAGCCCCAGCAGTGGCCTCAGTCTGCACCCCAATTCCTGGTACTGCCTCTGCCCATGGGGTGTTCTCGCTGCTGGGAGCAGCCCCTGCCTGTGCCAGCTGCCAGGGCAGGGAGGGAGAACTGAGCTGGGAAGGAAAACCCCTGAGCAGAATGAGTTCTGTTCTCCTTCCAACCAGGGCAGCTTCTTCCTGCGATACTCCTGTAGCTGGAGAAGAGGAGTTGGCAGAGCACGGGGCATAAAAGGAAACAGAAAAGGCTAAAAGCTCCGGAAAGAAGCTTTGGGCACGGCCGGCAGGAAGCGCCGAGCTCCGAACCTCTCCGCCGGAGCCGGCCCAGCCTCCCGCAGCCCAGCCGAAACACCGCGGCAAAGGAACCTTCACGACAACTCTGACCTGAGGCGGTGCCGGGCCCAGCCCCAGACTCTCTGCCAGGGAACGCAGAGCGGGATGAGGCTCAGAGGGGGAAGGTTCCCCGGGGATGCCGCTCCCTGCAGCGGTCCGGGCCCAGCCGGGGCTCCGAGCGACCCGCTCAGCGGAGGATGCGGGAACGGGGATGGTCTTCAAGGGCCCTCCCAACCCAGACCCTCCCGCGACTCCACCATCGCCCGCGTCCAGCCCGGGCCGCGCTGCCCTCATCCACCGCCGCCAAGCGCCCTCTTAACAAGCTCGCCTCCTATTGGCCGGAGCGGCCGCCAATCGCGAGCGACAGAGGCGCCCCGCCTCCTCCCCGCCCGGGGACGCGCCCCCGCCCTCAACGCCGCGCTCCCATTGGCCGCCGCGCCCAGAGGGGCGGGGCGAACTCGGGCACCGCCCCCTGTCCCCCCCGCTGGCGCTCCCCGCGCGGTCCCGGCAGCCCGGGGCGGGCTGAGGCGAGGGGCCGGTTCCCGCCGCGCCACCGCCCCCCCTGAGGGACGGGCCGAGCGGGGCGCGTCCCGCCGGGCCGCGGGCTACGGCGAGGCGAGGACCCGGAGCCCGGCGGCGAGAGACTCGCGTCCGGCCGCGGGAATCGCCATGAACCCCTTCCTGGAGCTGCTGCTCTTCTCGGCCACGCTGCTCTACTCCTACCTGGAGGCGCTGGCCAAGCTCTTCGTGCCCGCCAGGAGAAAGTCCCTCAGCGGAGAGCTGGTTCTCGTCACGGGCGCCGGGCACGGCGTGGGCAGAGCCACGGCCCTCGAGTTCGCCAAGCGCCGGAGCCGCCTGGTGCTGTGGGACATCAACAAGGTACCGGCTGCTCCGGCCCCGCGGGGTTCCCGGCAGCGCGGGCGGGCTGGTGCCGGAGCGAGGGCTGGGAGGAGGCGCGGCCCCGGCCCCGCTCCGTGTGCGGGGGCTGCTGCCAGCACCGGGGCGTTGTCCGTGTTCGCTGCGATGGGGAAAAAAAGGAGGAGACGCAGCAGCCCCCGAGACCGTCAGACGGGGGGCGAGCGGCGCTGAAATGCAACCCCAGACCAGGTGCCGGACCCTGCAGGGGTGAGGGCTGTGCCGCCCCAAGCCAGCTGCCTTGGCAGAGACCTCGCTCCCGGGGGCCATCGGCCTTGAGCAGCGGCTGGGGTTGACCCCAGAGACCTGCGCAGCTTCTGTGGTCCTGAGCTGCCCCAGGCCGTTGGTGAACCGGGGCTTTTCCCAGCACAGCTCCCCCCCGGCACTGGGGCCAAGGCGACAGCAAAGTCCCTTCTGCCTCTTGCAGCACGGCGTGGAGGACACGGCCGCGGAGTGCGAGAAGCTGGGAGCCAGCGCTCAAGCCTTTGTGGTGGACTGCAGCAAAAGGGAGGAAATCTACAGCGCTGCAGAGAAGGTGGGGCAGAAGGGGCACCTCCCAGGGTGGGGCACCTCCAAACCTGCTCCCTTCCCAGAAGAGAGAGGAGCCACGAGATGCCCTCGCCATCCCCCTGCTTCTTGCCACTCTCTGTTTACAAGAGCGAGCACAGCCGCTCTCATCCTCACCATACCGTGCCCTGTGGCCAAGTTTGCCCGTTAGACTTCCAGCCCCTGAAGGAATTTCTAACTTTTTGTTTCCTGACACATGACAGGCACCTTTCTGGTTTCTTTTTTTCCCTCCTGTCCAAAAGGTGAAGAAGGAGATCGGGGATGTCTCCATCCTGGTGAACAACGCTGGTGTGATTACAGCTGCCGACCTGCTCTCCACCCAGGACCACCAGATTGAAAGAATGTTTGAAGTCAACATTCTGGCTCACATGTGGGTAAGGGCCACGGCTTTGCTGCACATACTGGGAGGAGACGCTGGTGCCTGAAACCAAACCAGCAGCCCGGGAGAGGTGGGAGAAGCAGCTCCTGTGCAGAGCCCCCTCCTGAAAGGTTCCCATTTGGCAGGCGAGCAGAGAACGGGTCTCCCAGGGGCTTGCGCAGGCCGAGGGGATCTGCAGCACACAAGGCATTGACTGCTCAGGGTTGGGGTTGAACCTGCCTAAGGAAATCTCTTTTCTCTCTTTCCTCCCCCTGGCATTTTTTCCTCTTGCTTCAAATGACCCTCAAGACCACAAGAGCTTTCCTGCCAACCATGATGAAAAACAACTACGGTCACATTGTCACGGTGGCTTCGGCAGCAGGTCATTTTGTGACTTCTTTCATGGTGGCTTATTGGTAAGTGACTTGAAAATCATCTCTCTCCCTTCATTTTTCATTGCACCTTCCCCACCAGCAAACACAGAGTAACCAAAGCATTCCTCCCACCGCACACGGTGCGTCCAAGGGCTCAGCTGAGGAGGGGAAAGAGCACAAGGGGCAGCACTTAGGGATGGCTGGAGGCTCCCACTCCTTTGTTCCTTAGCTCTGACCAAACTGTTGCAGTGTTGTCAGCCCCTGTTGCAGTGTTGTCAGCCCCTGTTGCAGCGAGATGCTGCTGTGTGCCAGCTCTGAGAGGCAGTAGCAGGTTGCTCTGTGTTCCTCCCCTGCCCACCCTTCACTCCAGAGAGGCAGCAGCGTCTGACCCAGCGCTCCAGTCTCTGCCCTGCCCCTCAGCTGCATTACAGTCTTTATTTGGCCTCCTGGTCGCTACTGGGTGTTCTTTGAGGCCACGTCCCTTTGTAGAAAGGCAGAAACAATATTGCTGCCTTTTTGCCTTCCTGCAGCTCCAGCAAGTTTGCTGCCGTTGGATTCCATAAAGCTCTGACAGAAGAGCTGTCTACCCTGGGAAAGGACGGGATAAAAACCACCTGTCTCTGCCCAGTTTTCATCAACACTGGCTTTGTGAAAAACCCCACTACAAGGTGAGTGTCCCCACTCTGCTTTCCCACTCGTTGCATCCAGGCCCCAGGCATCAGCCCTGGCTTTAGGCCTCATGTGCCACCTGGCCAGAGAGAAAAGGGGATCAACTGCTCCTCGGCTACCACCATAGAGCTGACGTGTTTGCTTCCCTGGGTAGGCTTGGGAAGATTTTGGAGGTTGAAGAAGTCGTAAGGGCCCTGATGGAAGGAATAGTGACCAACCAGAAAATGGTTTTCGTTCCGTCAAATCAACGAGTTGCTTTACTTCTTGAAAGGTAAGGGGAAAAAAACCAAACCCCACGCCTTCCAAGTGTACAGTCCTTGAACGTGTAACATCTGATTTGAGAGTAAGTTGTAGCTGAGCACACATCACAAGGTAACCATGTAGTGCAGCGTGTCTCTCACATGACAACAGCAGAACATCATGCACAGAGTTTTTCGAGCCCTCTCACGAGTCCCTGTGCTGTACTTCCTGCAACAAACTGTTCTCAGTGGGAAACTCAACTGCTCTCCAGTCTGATATGGAAAGAGAAGGAAAACAAGAGATCTTCACAGATCACCTTTTCCTTTTTCCCTGCAAATAACAGTTTCTCTGAACCTGCAGCCCAGAGTAGTTCCAAACGGAGCTGAGGACCTGCTGCTGATTTGTGGTGCTTTTTTCATGGCAGCACCAAAGTCTTAGAGGCTGGGAACGTGGCTTTCAAAGGGCTCTATCGCTCAGCTCTGCCATGTGAATCAAGATTTGTCATCTTCCATATCTCCACTATCCAGTGCAACTGCTCTGCCGAGGTGTTTTCTTCAGAGCTCAGGTTCCAAACCTAGAATTAACAGCAGAACAACTAAGTTATCTTTTCAGTTGACTTCTACAAGGTCTCGTGAAAGACTTGGGAGCTGCGTGTTTGTGAAAGCCAGCAAACATGGGTGTCACCCCAAATTTCTTTTTATGAGGAGCTGTAAATATATTTGGAATGAGTGGGTTTTATGGTTTGTTTTTTTGTTGTTTTATTTTTTACTTTCCCCAAAAGTTCCCCAAATTAACCAGATACCATTTTGGAAGCAAAGAGAAATCAAATGCACTCTTCTGTGGTCAATATTAAGACTTCCTGGATCCTGCAGCAGTATTGCCACCTAAATTGTGTCCAGTACACTCTTGTCATGGACTTGTCCTGAAAGGAGATGGGTGGGACTGGAGCTGACACCAGTCACAGCTTGAGGAGGGCTTTGTATTCTTTGGAGACAACCCCTGGTTGAAGTCTCCAGCCATGTGTGTGCACAATTCTCTTCCCAGCCCAGCTCTTCCCTGACCTGCAGTGCCACTTTTCCCCATAATACCCAGAATAAGTTTCTTAGCCCCCATTATTATCTCTTTCAGGTTGCTTCCGGAGCGTGCCTTGGCTTTCCTGAAAAAGCTGACTGATGTCAAGTTTGATGCAGTCATCGGGCAGGGAAGCACCCAGTGAAAAGTGCTTGGCTCAAAACGGGTAAATTTAAAACAACCCGCTCTGAGGCACGCTGAATTTCCTGTGCTTTTGTAATGCAGTGCCTAATGGGATCAATTATCAATTATCAGTTGTGCATTAGCACCAGCAATGTGCCTTATTCCAAATAAATACAGATTTTTCACACAGAAATGTCTCTCGGCAGCAAAAAGGTCATAACCAGGTCCTAGAGGTTCACTTATGGCTTGGTATCAATATGCTCTCCCTGTGTCCTTTCTCCCACTGCTCATCTGCAATTCCTGACATCTTCTCGTTGAAATCAGTCCAGTATTTCTTTACAAATCACTGGGTTTCAAGCATGCTACAGAATGTGATTTATTATATGAGAACTTAGATCAAGCCGGACTCTTTTTCTCCTTAGAAGGCAAATAATCAGACCTAATGAAGAATCTGCTCTCTGTTTCAGTATTGATAAGTTAGACTCGTGTATTGCAGCAAGGTTATGCTGAGCCAGGAAAGTCTTGTCCACATGCAGTGGGTGAGTTTAAGTTGAAGTGTACAATGCAAGAACAGGCCTGAACTCCTGCAAACTCATGAATGGGTCTTCATTTTGACTAATGAACCCATTCATCACAGCACAAAGTTACAGACACTGGATAACACAGGTGACTCCACGTAACTCTCTTCCTTTTGTCTCTTCCAACCTGTACCAGGGTGAGGGCTTCTGTGTTCTGCTCCCCTGAAATGCTGCCTCCCTGACTGGAGGAGATGCTGCAGCAACAACATCCCTGGGTGATCCTGGGCTTTACCTTCCCAGCCCTGCTCTGCCCCTGCCAGGTGGAGGAGAACAGCAGAGCGGGGATTTGTGGCAGGAGAAGGCACACCAAGTGCCACAGGGTGGGGGATGAGGTGGGCATTGTGCTGACGGGGCACTGCCCCCCTGCTCCTGAGCACAGATGACAGAGCAGGTGCCAGAGTAGTGCAGCCAGAGTCTGGCAAGGAGCAGGCTGGGCTGCAGGGACCAGGCCGGGCCCCAGTCGCAGCAGAAGCCACTGCAGGATCAGGCCTGGGGGCAGAGGGTGCCCCAAGGAAGGCTCCAGATGAGCCTGGGGGCAGAGGGTGCCCCGAGGAAGGCTCCAGATGAGCCTCTGCACGGCTCCTCGGCACGAGCCAGCACCCTGCTCTGACAGGACCCACCTTGGCCGGGAGGGAGGGACCTGGAACCCTCAAAGGTCTTTGGCCTGGGGCACAGGAGAGCAGCACCCCATGAACCACCAGTCAAAGACCTCTCCAGAGCACAGATGATCTTTGCACCTGCTTGTGCAACTCCTGCCTGCTGGCTCACGGCCATCTGAGGGAGGATCCCCATGCTGCCACCTTTGGCACAGTTGGAAAGAGGGGGGTTTCCAGTAAGATCCATCACACTCACCAGAGCATCTCGTCTGCTTCTGTAAACACGTTCTGCAGGACAGGGAGAGTCCTTGTCATCCAGTTCTGCCTACTCTTAGGCTGAAGTTCTTGCTGCTGGCAGCACAAATGATTGCTAAATGGCATAGAAATGGTTTCCTTTTTGCTAACGTGATGTTCATGTAGCAGGATATTCAGTGTGTCAAAGCCCAAGTTCCCAGCTTTGGGATCTTCTGCCTTCCAGTGCAAGATTCCTGCAGCCAAGAAAGGAAAAGAAAGAAGGAGGTTGCTAATTTCAAGGAATGAAAAAACAAACAAACAAATATACAAAACAACTAATTACAGAGTATGAGAAATGAGCTGTAATTAAAACTAAGACTTCTCAAACCCCAAAACATTTGAGAGGTTGATGCTTTGAGCCCAGAAGTATAAAGGAGGACAATTTGCATGCATGGTCAGTGAATTATTTTTTTTCCCTGCCTCAGAGGTATCTCTCAAATCTGAGAATAGTGATTTAAGGTTGTGCCTACTCTGAAAGAATTTCTTGGGTTTTGTGCTGCTTCTGTTTTCATTTGAGCTACATGTTGAGCTCTCGTGAAGAGGATGGGCTTTTCACAACTGAGAGCCGCTTGTTCTGCTCCATGTTGCCCAAGACTGCAAGCTTCTTGCTTGGCATAAAGAAATAGATGCAAAAGCAAGGATTTCAGCCTTTATCTCCTCAACACCAGTGACAGAATCGAACCACCAAATCTCCCAAGCTTCTCTTTTCTCTTTCTGACCACAACAGGCAACTGAAGCCGAGCTCAAAGTGTGGTCATCATGGGTATGCCTCAGGAGCCCACGTGAGTGAGCTTCATCTGGTCACCTACAGCTGAATGCCAGGTTTGAAGAGCCGTACTTCACAGCCTGGCTTAGGCCTCCTCCTGACCCGGGTTGGTGACTCTGGCCTCGTGTCCTGCCTCCCTCTGAGGTGTCTCTTGCACTCCTCTGCCCTCCCTGCCTCTTCTCTCTCAGCCACAGCGCTGAAACCGGAGCCCCGTGCCAGGAAAGCGACAGCACCGCTGAGCCGTGCAATGAGGGGCTGGCCCAAGCGCCAATGTGTTAATTAAGTACAGAACAAAGTGCCAAGAAAAAAAAAAAAGCAGGAAGTGCTGAGCTCTGAATCTCTCTGCTGGAGCCGGGCCGGTCTCCCGCAGACAAGAGCAGCTACAGCAGCGGGATGTGGGCCAGAGGTCTGTGGAGCTCCTTCCCCACCTCTGGCAGCTCTTCCACTTTCAGCGAGTGAGGACCCCACGGGGATTTTAGGTACCAGGTGCACTATGCAGATGCCACTGCTGCTTCTCCGTGTTGCCCAAGGCTGTCGTCTCCTGCTTGGCCTAAAGAAAAGGATGCAAAAGCAAGATACTTTGTAAAGGATACTCCTTTTCTAGCTGTACAACTAATAGGTGCAACACCAGGAATGAGTGGCTGAGAATCATTCAAAAATGCAACATTTTATGAAGGTCGTTTTTACTCAGGGTTCATTTTTCTACATAAAGAATCCCTGATTATTTTGTTCCTAATCCTTACGGTTAATTAGTAACCAATTTAGGGGCAGGAGCTGCTGTAGCTCACTTCATACTACTCAGGAGCAAGGAGCAGATAAAAAGGACGGAATGGCAGCCATGTGGTCTCACCAGTACAGAGTACAGGGGAGCAGAACCTCCCTCGACCTGCTGGCCACACTCTTCTCTATGCCCCCCAGGAGACCATTGGCCTTCCTGGCCACAAGGGCCCATTGCTGTCCCATGGAGAACTTGTCCACCAGGACTCCAAGGTCCCTCTCCATGGAGCTGCTTTCAGCACCTAACTTGAGGATCTCTGGACCATGCCAAGTGACAATACATAAACCTATACTCAGGTGCATGGCACCTTCTTGCTGAGATACAACTACCTGGCATTTGATCTCTTATCTGAAAGCCTCCTCGAGGTAGGTGTTTCTGAGGGATCTCACCCTGTAGGCATCTCTGACACGTGCTGCTTTAGCTGAGCTTACCACACAACAGCCAAAGATCCTTTTCACCCAAGCTTACGTCTGGCCTCTGAGCTCTCAAGTCATGATTTCTCTTTTGGGCCAAAAGAACTTCATTGTCCCTCTGGAAAAAACCCCAAACAAAAACAGAAAGAGAAAAAACAGCTATTTAAGCTTTGGCTCCTTAGTTGGCTCTATCGGCTCTTCGTGGTTTTATTTTGTTTTGGTTTTGTGTTTTGGTTTTGGGGTTTTTTTTTTTTGAGAATTGTTACTATCCAGGAATAGCAATGTTTTTAATTTAGTTTTTCAGGGGGCACTCCTGTTTCCAAAGCATCCCTGCTTGATAGAAAGTTTCTCTCCCTTGCCTGACTGGATACGGTTGGAAACTATTTCTTAGTTTGTTGACATTAATCCTGGAATACCAGACAGCAGAAAGACACAGGCCAACAAAGGCCAGTTTTATGTTTTAATCTGTTGCATTTCTCAGTTTAGTAAGTCAGCCTTTACAGCAGGGAGGTCGAGTATTGAAGTCTTACAGACACTTTAAAGCCAGCAAACTAATCAAGTATCTTAGCAATGATCTGGGCTTTATTCTTTTGTTGTAGACTATTTTAAACGATCCCTAATCCTGACACAAAACTTCCAGTTCCCTAAGGTCTCCATTGCCTAACTTGAGACACAGCCCAAAGCTTGGGAGCCTGAGGTCCCTTTCATACCCAGGCTAGTCTTTCGTGTTCTTAAATTGATGTTGGAGAGCTAAGGAGATGACTGAACAAACTTAATTGCATTCATTAAGAGACTAATCAGATTTCCAGTTGGTCAAATGTAATTCCTGACCTGTGCAATTTCACAAATATTAACTTCATTTTTCCAAAAGGCATTTCCTGATTCTACAACTGCTAACCCGACGAGCCAGTCTAGTTTTAAACCCAACACTTTAAGAGAGCAAAATGACAGAAGTTATTCTATATTTACTAACAGAACAGAGGAAAAGCATTTGCCAGAACAGTCACGGACAGCTTGCCAGGAATTCAGCATCAGAATCTCCCCGTGCTCAGGAACAGTTAACCTCTCAAACATCACAAGCAGTATTGCTAAATCCCCAGACCAGGAATAAGAGCACAAAGGCGTTAGTTCCTCGTTCACAACAGTCCTCTGCCCTCTGAGTCCTCCTACCTTTCAACAGGCCAGAGCAATGACCTTGCTCCAATCCCCAGCACTGGTCTCAGGAAGCTGGGAGGTGAGTTTCCAGACAACTCCTTCAGTGTCAAGCTTTCATCTTGAAGACAACCAATCTGGGAAAGGAAAGCAGCTGCCAAGCTGGACGCCGTGGACGTACGATGCGGAAACTATGAGGCCAATAAAGAACAAAAGCATGAGCTACAACAGCAGGCAAAGAGAAAAATGGCAAAACACAAAGTTCTGACAAACTCGTTCCTATCAGACCATTGTCTGTGTGCCTGTTGTTCCCAAGGCCTGCTGGGGAGCCCCCTTCTCAACCCTCAGGTCTGTCTGGATGGGTCAGCTTGTCCAGTCACAGCCTTCTGGACACTGCTTATGGCCAGCAACACATCTCTGCTATGTACAGGTTGGTACCTCTCAAACCAATGTATGGATTTGGGAAGGATTGCTTGGGTTGCTGGGTTCTTTTTTCCCTGCATTCAGAAAAACTAAGGCATTGCTGAATTGGAATTTTCTGAGCTGTGTTTCTGCAAAAACATTTGGGGTTGATTAAAACTAGTGCACTCTGGGAAGTTCAGCACATCATGTAATCATTTCAGCTCTTTGCTGCTGAATTTTCACACCTCTGACCTCTATAAAATACATGGCAAGGGGGGAGTGGGTGGGGAATAACAATCTAAACCCATTAGATAGTTGTGGTTTAGATAATAACTACCCATATTTTCCCAGGGGAGGTGTTATGGCTCTTTCTCAAACAGGCTAGCCCAAAAAGCTGTGTTATTTAGTTGGACATTTTTGCCTTTAAAAACTCCCAAATCTCCTTCTAAACACGGTCTGTGTTCTGTGTGGAACTGTCAACCACCAGCCACGCAATCCCAGCTAAGCATGGATTTAGAAATGCTTTTTTTTTTTGGTTCTGTTCTCACTCAAACCAGGACACAGCGTAACTGTGCCACGTTCAGGGAAAAAAGGAAATCCTAGAATTATGAAGCACCTCTATAGAGGTGGACTTGGCAGGCAGCATCAGAATCCAGCTTCAGCTCTGCAGTGTGTAAGTGGGAAAAAAAAAACAACAAACCCAAACGATTGAGCTGTTTAGCTGTGGGGCTGGAGGTGGAGAAAGGCATTCTCAGTGTGCTAAGCTGTGCCTGCTTTTGTGCGAGGCGGTTGTTTAAGAAGCCTCCCTATTTCCCAGGGCATGTATTCCTTTAACAGGGGCTTCCTTCGATTGTAGTAGCCTGTGAAACATTTCCTAGCCAACTCTTTTCAAGTTCTCAAGTTGAAATGGGACCAAGACTCACCCTTACTGCTCCACAGGCAGGGAGAAGCATTATCAACAAAGAGACTGAAACAAAACTGGGGGAGGGGGGGGGAAGGTGTGTAACAGGGAAATGTATTCCTGAACTCAAAGGGATGTATGGCAGCAGTGTGTGAGACATATATACACCATACAGGCCGGAGCTGGTGGGGAGGAAGGAGCTGGTACAGCCTTTCTCTCTCTCCTAGGTCCTTCTTTCTAAACTCACGGAGAACAGTTCCTCCAAAATCGGAACGGGGGTCACTGTGACGTGTATGACCCTGCAAGCTGCACTAGTTCCGATTCTGGGGGGACCAGCTGATGGTATTTCTTGGCAATTGTTCCGCTTGCCTCCGCTTCCCACCGCAGGGCAGCTTCTTCACCTGCCGGAGAGGAAAGAAGATGAGCTTTGGTACGGGGCATTGAACCAGGAAAGGGAAACGTGGCTCTGAGGGAACAAGAAGCCAACAGACACTTCCACTGCGAAGCTGCCCGGGGATGGATGCCTGGCACCTGCCCTGGCAGCACTCCCATGCCTTTACTCACGTGAAAATCCCTTTTGTTTTTCTTAGCTGGCCTGGAAAATATGGGTTTTTTTCCACAGAAACCACTCTCTACTGGAAGAGAGCACCTATAGCAAGACGAATAGCCCTTCTCATGAGCTGCTTGATAAAGGAGTGGAGCTGGCACTTGAAGGGTTGGCCCCCCCCTGCACAGCCCTCGGCTCTTGCCGACCTTCTGGGCTTCTCCTCTGTCTGAGATGAGGCGAAGCACGGCCAGGCAACTCACGCCAGAAGCAGGGCATCAAAATCTGCCCTTGGAGCAGCAGCAGCCGCTTTGTGCTCCCACCGTAAACTGCCTGGAATTAAAACAAACTCCTCTCCCCTCACATCTCCTCTCCTCTCCCGCCTTCACTCCCCTCTCTCGCCTTCACCCCGCTCTCCTCTCCCGCCTTCGCCCCTCTCGCTTCCACCGCATCCCCCCCGAGCAGCAAACCCCCTCAGAGCCCGAGCTGCCTTCCCCCATGTCCCACCCTGCCCCTGTTTCCTACCGGGCAGCACCGCGCTCCCGCCCGGCAGGCACCGAGCAGCCCACGGGGGGTGTGTGTGTGGGGGGGGCGCGCTATGCCTGCAGGAACAGCTACTCCCGCTACTCCCGCTGCCCAGCACCGAGCACCGGCCCCAAGGGGCCGCCCCTTCCCGCCCTTTCCTTCCCTCTCCTCCCCTCCCCGGCGCGGCGCATGCGCCCCGGCCCCGCCGCCCTGCCCCGCGCGGGCGCCCCCCTCCTCCCGGCCGGGCGGCCCCTCGGCCGGAGCCCGGCGCTCTGCGGCGGCAGCGCAGGTGAGCGGGGCGGGCAGCGGGAGGGCGAAACCGCG
>WTSP01090598.1:0-20240 GCA_025331215.1 Actenoides lindsayi | reverse complement strand
TTTTTTCCCCCCACTGTTCGTGTGTGGAACTTTGCAATAATTGAAGTCGTTTTTTCAGGTTTGAGTTTTAATGCCTTGTTTTAAGGCTTTTCAAAATTTGTACTTTTTGAAATTCCCCCCCCCCCCCCCAAAATCTTTATATGGAAAAATCCTCCTGACGTTATCTTAGTACTTGATCTTAAGTACTGTAGTTTCTCCTTCATTCCTAGCAGTAAATTTTACAAGATGCTGCATGAGAATTTGAGAGAATTAATGAGTAATTCGATAACTACAGACACACAATGTTATGTATGTTTACTAAAAGAAAATCAGGGGTGGGGTGTATGATGGAAATCGGTAGCCATTCTGTTACCTGCTAAGAGTGCGGCCACCCCAGGCATCTGTGCTTTTTTCCAAAGATGCTTGCTTTCAGTTTTGTTGAGACAGCTTGGTCAGGTGAATTCAGCCTTATGAGTTGTGACCATAAGAAGGGAAGGAAGATGGACATGCCTTTTGTTTCTGGTTTTCTTGCCATACACCTAGAATTCTGTCGGAGAAGGTCTAACACCAGCTTCAGGAGTCTAAATGCATACGGAAAGTTCATTATAGGACTTCCAAGTTCAGGGGTGCCAGTAACTGGAATCAGCACCTGTTGTCTTCCATCCTTTGCTCTGCAGTGAAACTGAAGTTTCTGGCGCTCAAGATTTTAAAGCTCTCTGAATGACGAGGTGCAGTGCTGAGAAAGGAGGGGAGCAGTGCCCTTCAGACATCTGTTGAGGAGCTGCAGCTGATGAAATTGCTATTGTTAAGCTGACTAGCCATCAAACTACCACATGGTTTTTGCTGTGGATTTATTAAAATCCAGAGAGAAAATGTTGTCAGAATGTTAATTAAAAATATTTTAGTGGTGTACATGCCAGGCTAACATGCAAAGCAGCATTTCAGTGTTCCAGAACACACAGAAGGACATGTGTGTAAGACAATTCTGGATGTAAACAAGCTTTATGTTTTTTGATGGGGATATTTTGGTGTCTAAACTCTTAAGCAGGAGGAGACTATCTTCTATTTTAGCAGGAAGAACGAAAATGGGACAGGCTACGTTTAAATGCTTTACTCCCGTTTTAGAGAGCCTAGCAGGACCTGGCTTTGCGTTGCAGTGTTACCCTTTTCTCGTTTGTAACTGTGTGTTGAGGGTGAAGCGCGCTGTGCGCCCCGCCGCTCGGCGGCCCTCAGTGCGGCGGTGCTTTCTGTCACAGCGCCGCCGGCGGTAGGCCTCGAGGCGGTGCGCGCCAGGCAGGTGCGCATGCGCGGGAGGGCCGCGCCTGCCGCCATTTTGGGGGGCGGTGCCGGCGATTGGCGGCTGTGGCCCCGCCTCCGCCGGAGCCTGCGGGAAGGGGGGGCCGTGGCGCTCGCAGGCGGTATGGCGAGCACCTGGGGGCGGGCGCCCGGCTCGGCTGCCTCGGAGTCCTATACGGGACGCGGCTCTTCCACGTCGGGGTTGCTCGGGAGAGCGGAGCGGACGCCTCGCTACACCCTGGGGCTGCTGCAGACGCCGCGCAGCACGGACGGCACTGACGGCTTCTCCAGCGGCGGGCTGAGGCCGGGCAGCTCCAGCGGGGAATGCCTCGCTCCCAATCGGGCTGCCGCTGGCAGCAGGGCGAAGCCGCCGGCTCCCGGTCGAGGAGGTGGGAATCTCTGAGTCTTTATCCCTTTCTTTTACCCTGCCCTCTTTGCTTGGTTCGGGCTTCGAAAGAGCTGTTACTGAGAAGGGGGCACAGAAAAGTGCAAGTGAGGAAACTCCCCGAACCAAATGATCGTTTAGAAAGCCGGTATTGGTTTATTACAGTACTGAGTGCACGGGGGATCTCTCCTAAAACGTACACCCACCGAGACTATCCACGCTATGTTTATACACGAAATTGATTGGTGACTTTCATACAGTTACAATACTGCTGTCTCAGTAATGATAAGGTGTTTTCTATTTCTCAGCTTCCCCTGCTGGAGTCAGTAAACTGGTTTGAATTGCAACGCAGTGTTTTACTAGAGACCTGAACCCCATTCAGCTGGTCGCGGGTTTTGCTTTTGTGTTTGGGGTTTTTTCGTCTGGTTGGTTTTGGGTTTTGTTTGTTGTTTGGGGTGTTTTTTTTTTTTGTGTGTGTGGTTTTTGTTTATTGGTTTGGTTGTGGGTTTTTGTCCTGGCTTTTGAGATAGTTGCAAGTGCTGTATCCTTGATATGTTTTAAGAAAGTTGTGGTCCTACAATACAACAGTGCCATTTGCTATCCTTTACATGAGACCACCAGTCTCCTGGCTTCCTCTGAGGATGAGACTCCTCAACATCGCCTGCATACCGAACATATGTGTGTAAGTCATAAGATTTGATCTTACTGTGAAAGTCTGCATCTTGGTGGACAGAAAAAAATGTTCACATTATATTTTTTCAGTAGAAAAACTATAAAAAGAATCAGAAATTATTTTAGGACTTGCTGAAATGCATTCTGAAATGTATTCTGAAATGCATACATCTCCATTCTGCATAAATTTGGAAAAAGCCATGTGGTTTTGGGTAATGTTACATGATCAGTCCTGGATCCTAAAAAAAAAATGAAACAGCAAACAGACAAGACTTAGAATGTTAATTTGAGTAGGGCATAACGTCTTTCTTAACAGATACATATAATTATTAAAAAATTAATGTTAAAAAATATCTGTAGATGGTTTGGTTCATCTGGTCTTTAAAGTTAACATTTCTCCCCATGTTATGACAGATTCAGCACATTCTAAGATAATAGCAAAGTCTCTTCTGCCAAACTTTTGAGTGAATTTATGCCAAAATCTAGGTTAATGCTGTTTTCAAAAATCTTCTATATGCATTGCAGTGCTGATTTGTCCGCTCTTTAACAGATACTACAATCTGAACCAGTATTTTTTGTAGCTGTCACGCTTTTGTAAGATTTTAAAAAAAAATTGAAACAACATCCCCAACTCCAGTACTGTAAATATTTTTGTACCAACTATGAAAAAATGTCATGCAGTTAATGGATCATTTGAGAACAATACTGAAGTGTTTTGTAGATCAATTTTTAGTGCAATAGAAGGAAGAGAAACATTTAGGTTTGCAGGTCTCTTCATACCTGGACTTTTGTATGTTTTAAGTGAAAATAAGTAAAATACTTTAAATGATTTATCAAAACTGAAGAATGATTTGAGAAAAAGAGTTTTTGCAGGACTTAAAAATGTATATAAATCTTAAGATGCATATCTAAAAGAAACTGCAGATAACAAACACATCACAGATTATTGTATGATTTCTGACATTTGAACTCCATAAATCCAAAGGGAGATGCAGAGGAGTTTTTGAGCATGGTTCTTTGTTTTATTGCCCTTTTAAAAAAAAGAATGCTCAGCTTTAAAAATAAAATCTTCATAAACATGTGCGCACTTTCAGATATGGATTTTAAACCTGATAGCAAGATAGAACTGACTTACAGCATTCTTCCATAAATCTGGAATTCATTAGAATGTCAAGTTTTGCATTGTAAAGTGAATTCTATTGTATTGTTTCAGTCCAATGTAAACAAAGATATATATTGGCACTGCAAGTGTTGTGGAAAATAACCATATTGATCAAGCTTCTTTTCAAAACAGATGGAATTTTATTTAATTTTATACTTTGGAGAGCTTTTATAGACTGAATTAAAGGATATTGCTTAGATATCTCTATTTCTAGTAGGAAACTTTTCTAAACTGTATATTTATATATTGCTTTCTGAATAAAAACTGGTCCAAATATTTTTTTTTCCCCAGTTAAATGATATAGAATTTAATGTATCTGTTTTCAAAAGTTTTGTTTTATTTTTTTTTCTCTCCCCACTCAGAATCATATTTTGGGGACAAAAGTTCTTACGTAGAAAATACTAGCTCCTTGAATCTCACGAGTTCTTCATCAGTGCGAGGCCTCAATAGCACATGTATAGGAAAAACACCCCTCTCTTCTAGTAGGTATGTTTGCAGAAGCCATACCCCTCTTATGGGACATTCAGGTAAGATTAACAGTTCTAAAACAAAATAGTCCTACTTATAATATACCGTATTATATAAAACATTATTTTATTTAAACACACTTTATTTTTTAAGATGATACAGTAAGAAGTTGAAATATATTCAAAAATATATTCAAAACATGTGTTTTGTACTACAGAGGATGGCTGCCAATGAAAGATACACCCATAGGGGAAAATACTACTTCAGATACTGAGTAGATGTTTTAGTATTGGAACCTCTTGTTGCTTACTTTTCATTCATGTATAAATTATCAGTGTAGCTAGAATTCAGACTTTTTTTCAAATTGTCCAAAATTAAATTATTTTTATGGATACACTGGTTTGTGTGGTGACTGAAGACCCCAAATTTATGCACATTTCTAATCAGGGTTTCTTTTTAGGCTTGTAATACATTATGTATCACATATTGTTGTGTCATTCTCAAGTTTCTTGATGCAAGAAAGACAAGAGGAAATGGCCTCAAGTTGCACCAGGGGAGGTTTAGGTTGGAGCTGAGGAACAATTTCTTCCCCTTGAGGGTTGGCCTGGCCTGGCCCAGGCTGCCCAGGGCAGAGGTGGAGTCCTCGTGATTCCTGGAGGGGTTTCCAAGCTGTGGAGCTGTGGTGCTGAGGAACATGTGTTAGTGGTACCCTGGCAGTGCTGGGAAAATGGTTGGACTTGATCTGAAATGTCTTTTCCAACCTAAACAGTTCTATGATTCTGTGTTTGTCTGCATCTATATATTTGTTTATGCCTTCCATATTTTATGTGGCATTCCTTGATCAGTATTTCATTGATCTGTATTGAAGACAGTGTATCCAGAATATGACATTCTGAAGAGCACTGGTTGGTCACTAATTTTTTTTTTTATTGGGACAAACTGAAAAACTAACCATCTTCCAAATAAAATTTGTATAATTACCATACCTAATCTAAAATATTATTATCTTTTAGTTGCTTTTAAAAGAGTTATTATTGTCATTGACTGCTGATGATGGGCCAGAGGTTGTTTTGAGTTGTTTTGACCATTCAGAATAACAACTACCTCTTCTGCAGGCCACAGAAGAAGTTTTGCATGAATGCTGTTGCTGGCATCTTGTGGCCTACAGAACATAGGTAGAATAAAGGAAGGTTCAGACCCAGTTATGTGCAGCATCAAAGATTTTGCTCAGGTGATAGCCATTTGCAGTTCAAGCACCCTTTAATGTTAAATTATTAGTCAATTCTGATCTTGCCCTTCCAGATTCTTTGTAGGCTCAGTTTTGATTTTTAGGGTACAAATTGAGTTTGCTCAGAAGAAAATGGCAGATTTGGTGTATTATGCCTTCATAGCAGAATTGTTCTGTTTTGAGAACACTCTTGTTCTATTATGTTTTGAGAGCAAAATCTGTGAAGAACAAGGCAATGGTGGGAAAGAATGTAACAAACCACTATAAAGCAGATGGTTTATTGGTGTAAATAATTGTAAATATGTCTATGCTATCAAAATCCAACACTGTTTACATGCTTTTGAAGTGTAAATGAAGCATGCCTATTACATGCATATATTTTTCTTTTGTTGAATACTTTAGACTTAATGGTTTAATAATGGCATCTCTTCTGAACATTGAAGTGAATCAAGAAAGATTAACTGAAGAATCTGTTCAATTCAGCTATTGTAAAGTTTAGTTTGGCTTTTAGCTGGAAGTCAAGAAGATTGAGATCTTGAAGGGGTTTTCCAGTTTGCCTGAGAAGTTATACCAAAATATATGTAGCACCTGCTTTTTGTAGTGTGGCAGTTACTTCAGTATTGCTCAGCAAGTTGTGCATTTGCTTATTTGAATAGTCTTACAGATTTTGGTTGCACATTTCCCAACAAAATGTCATTAGTAGCCTCTCCAATAGAATTTGGAGGAAGGAAGCACTATTTTGCAAACATAAAACAAAAATTAGCTGAGATACTAAAAGAAGTGTTGTATACATAATTTTGGTCTTTCATGGATCAGAAGAAGTTCAGTACACCAAATTAGAATGGCTCCACCCTATTAGTTAAATGTCATATTTATGAGGTATTGTAACTAAGCACTTAAGAGCAGCGCTGCTTGAATAGTGGAGCATAATTTGTTTTGTGGGGACTCTGTTATTACTGGTTTGGATGTATTGTTGCACAGATCTGTGATGGTGAGCAGCCAGGGGGAGGCTGGGGAGAAGTGGGAGGGTCCTATTGCAAATGATGCCTCATCTCATGGGACATGTTATTGGCTCACAGCCTAGGTTTCAGGAATGGAAACAGGAGTGCTAGAATACAGTTGATTCTTAACATAGTGCTATTTAAAGTTCAGCACTGTGAAGTGGTGTGGAAGGAATGAGGTGAAGAAATGCATCAAAATTTGTCTCAAGTCAATTATGCTGCAATAAACATAATTGAAGACAAAATAGCATCATTTTTGAAATTAGGTTTTTGGACCTGAATGACGTGAGATTAGGAATCATAGCTCTGTAGAGTTCATCTTAGGTGTAAGCATCAGGTTTATTGTGGATATATAGTACAGTCACAAAGTAATTTACTGTGTTAATGTTGGGCAAATTGCTAGAGCAGCTGGGTTAGTGGTTTTGTCTACAGGGGAAAAGAGACTAGATAAGGAAATGAGGTTTAGGGTCTTAAGAAAGGAAGACATTAGGTGTTAAGGAGCTGTAATCTTAATTTTCACACTTAATCTTTGTAAGACTGTCTCAAGAGATAGCTGAGTATTTGAAAGAGATGAAATTAGTTGAGTTTGTGATAATACTTGGGAAAATTTAAGTCAAACCTATTTTAATGTATTAAAAATCCCTTTTTTAAAAAACCAAACCAAAACAAAAACCAAACACTCAAATGAAAATCAAATGACTAGATCTCAAGAATGCTGTGCGTATATATATATATGTTTTAGAATATTTTACTAAGTTTAGCCTAAGATTGAATGAAATATACGTATCTATACTTTTAAATATGAAACCCATTTGTTTAACCTAACTTGATAAGGTCTAAGACTTGTGCTTTTAGTGGAATATTAATTTACAGTGTCTCTCTGAAAGTAATACAGCTGGTTTTACCTAGTGGTAATAGATATGCTTTGTTTTGAATTTAAAATGACAAATGTTTAATAGTAGCCATACCTTTTGGCATGTACTAAACTTTTTCGTTTAGTACTGAGATAGTGACTCAGAAACTGTATTTCCATGTGCTACAGAAATGTGATTAGTTCTGACAGTCTTAAATGAATGCATTCAATCAGTCTTTTAATGTAGGATTATGATCTTCGTATTTCAGGAAGAGTGCCTTGTCTGTATGGTATGGCAAATAAGAAGTTCCACAACCAGAATTTTTGTATTTTAACTAAGTTTGGCAAATTGAAAGGGCTTTCCATAGATGGGGGAATATAAACACACATTTTACTTGGAATGTCAAAGTATGATTCTGTGAATGTGACATAGTGGCTCATAACTGCATATATGCAACTGTTTTACAGCTACATCGTCTTCTGCAGCCTCTGCCCATACTGTTGCATCAGTTATTGTAGCTGTAGTAGAAGGAAGAGGCCTTGCCAGGGGTGAAGTAGGAATGGCCAGTATTGATTTAAAGAATCCTGAGGTGATATTATCACAATTTGCAGACAATACAACTTATGCCAAGGTATTGTTGCATACATAGTTGCTGTATCGCTTACAGGCTGATCATTGTGACTATGTTTCTTTAAAAAGCATATGACTAAAGGGAAATAAAACTTGGAGTTTGTAGAGAAATTTCTCAGAAGTGAAACTAACAAGTTCTAGAAAATGTGCAATGTTGAAAGGATATTTTCTTTGATGTTTCTTCACTGCACCTCAGATTTTAAATAAAGAGGAAAGAATGTTTTGCAAGAGAAAAATGGAAAAGTAGATTTTCTGCAAAAAAATAGTGTGTTTGAACTACGAGAAGCTTTGTTTTGAAGAGCGTTGGGCAATACATGGTAGTAGAACCTCCAAATATTTTTTCGTCAGGCAACAGCTCTGCAAGCAGAACTGCGTAACTGGGGGGGTGAATGGAGGGAGGGGGGTGTAACTGTAGGGATGGCTTTGTGTGGTTGTGCAAATACTCCTTCTCGGTTAGTTTGAAATGAAATTCAGTCAGTTTACAGCCAAGTGTTCTGCCTGCCAGCACTGCGTACTCTACATTAAAACTGAGAGTAATTGCTCTGGTTTATGCAACACCAGCATTAGTAAAACATCTCATTTAATAGTTTTGTTGTAGTTAAGCATACTAGAAAATAATGTGGCTTTTAGCATTTTTACAATATTCAAAGAAATAAAAACTAAATTTAATTAAGAGAATAAATAGATATGACTCAGAATAGAAAGAGCTATCAAATATTTACTAAAATATGTTGTATGATGTCCTTTTTTTTAAAAAATAAATCAGTAGTGCTTTTAAAACTTATTCTTGTCTTAACACACATAAGTACATGTTGAACCTGGCAGCTACATAAATACAAATACTTCTCTAATACAAAGTACTAAAAATAAAAGTGAGATGTCTACCTTGAAAATATGGATGCATGAGAAAATGTAGGTGTTCAGCTGATGATGTAGCAACTTAAATAGCAATTCACTTAAAGGTTTGAAAGTAAAAAATCGATTTGCTTGTACCTAGAAAAAAGTGCCATGTAATCAAAATAATTTACTAATTTTAACAGTTTGATAGACATTGCAGTTACTTCTTGAAAAAGGTAAGACTGAGATAAATGTTTTAAGAGGAGGTTAGAACAGTCTAAAATAAGTCTCATTTGAAAGATTGTTCTGACGAGTTGCGTTTCTTCATCTTCCAGAGCACCATTAACTTTTCAGCTGCAAGCTGACATCTGTTGAGAATAAGTCCTTCTCCCATCATAGCCATGGGATACAGTTGTGGATATCTATCTGTTGCTTCAATGACACACATTTCTGTGCTTAAATAACAGGGGATAGATACGTCTGGATTTTGTGTTTGTTTGTTTTTTCTTTTGTTTTATTTGTTTTTAATTTAGTTTCATGTATATTTAATTATCCATATCTATAGATACAGATAAGTTTGACATAGTAGTGTAGAAGTTAGCAGAAAATTTGGTCCTTATTTACAAGATTGGAACAGTGATTTTAAAATATAAGGATTCTATAAATCTTTATGGCTGACTTATTGTGTAAAAACATTTTAGATTACATGTGGATTATTACTGAATTACTTTGATTTCATTTTTTTTTGTTCAGGTTATTACTAAACTCAAGATTTTAACACCACTAGAAATAATAATGTCGAACACTGCTTGTGATGCAGGAAACACAACAAAATTGTTCAGTCTGATAACAGAACATTTCAAGGTAAACTCTTAAATTTCATTCCATATTTTAGAGTTCTTATTGATCATGTTTATAGGATTGCTGATTTGAGAGGTTTCCACAACTTCTAAAACCTTACATTCAGTTCAATTTTGTGTTTTTTGTGATATTCAGGCCTAATTTTACCATGGTAAAGAATAATCTAAATGCAGCTTCAATGGTGCTAGTTCTAATCCTGATAGTTACAGAGATTAGTACCGATTAAAGCTGAAAGTTTTGAATTTGTGATGTTGAAGTAATTTGAGCACTGCCAAGCCTAGAAAAGATTGAGAGATGAAAAAAATCAAGCAATTTTCTTTGTTTCTTTGTTCTCTCAATCTGATAAATAGACGAGGCTAATGTATCACAGAATAGGAAAAAGAGCACTATCAGGATAAAAGAGGGTGAGATGAACATCTACGTGTAATTTATGAGTATAAAAGCCTCAGAACATTAAAAAAAATGTATTCATTACCACTTGAATTGCTTCCACGTCTACATTGCTGATCACATCTTCACAAGTCCTCTTCTACTTCATGACCTCCCTCTCCTTTTCCATAAATCACTTGCATATCACACACATTCAGTTACATTAACCTGTATATCTTTATTGCCTATTTAGGCTTGATGATGATCCTTGTACTTAAACCATAGCAAGGGGAAGCAACAGTTTGAAGGTCAGCATTGATGCTAGCATGAAAAAAAGTCATTAATTTTAATTAAAAGTTTAAAAAAGTTTAAAATCTTCCCAAAAAGTAATTAATTTTAACCAAATCTAGGTTAAATTCAAAATTTGGAGTAGAAGAAGCCTATGTTAATTTGCTCAAAAGAGTAGTATGAGCCTTTTGATATGTACTCAGTACCAGAGAGAAGGAAAGATGAGTGATGATAGTGTGGATTGCTTGTGCCATAATAAGGTAGAATGAATACTGCTATTGAGACAGGTTTCTTGGAAGTACATATCACTAGAGAAATAAAGAAGTCTGTCTGATGGAGAATACTCTGTAACTTGTAAAACTATTTGCTTTTTCCCTTATCTTCATAGAATGTGACTTTTACAACTGTCCAAAGAAAATACTTCAATGAAACAAAAGGTTTGGAATACATAGAACAATTGTGTGCATCTGAGTTCAGTACCATTTTCATGGAGGTTCAGTCAAAGTACGTTTATAAAAGGTGAAAGCATACAGTGTCCCAACAAGTTTTTAACAGGTTTTTACTTGGTACACACCTGTGGCTTTTTGAAAAAGTTAGAAAATCATAACAAAGCTGTTCTTTTATTTTGCCCTCCAGTGTTTCTGATATATCTAGAGACTTAAATAGAAAGCCTGTTACAGGTTTGGGTGGGTTTTTTGAGTTTTCCCAGCTTTCCACTTGCTCCTTTTTGTTCTTTGCTTAAAGATACAACTTCACAGGTGTGATTACCTTTCTTCTTGGAACACTCAGCAAATGTTTTCCTTGTACCAACAAGTTTAAGTAGTGATACTTGGTAACTTGGGTCTTCAAGAAACATGTTAACTACTGAAATATGTACATTCACAATACCAACTATATAGTGTGGGGTGTCAAGTGTACAGAGACTCAAAACAGTGATGAATATTTGATTTACATACATATATGTGCACAATGCATGGGTTAGAGCATACTTAAAAAATACTGCTTTTGCACTCCTGTCAATCCCAATAGTTGTCAAGCAGAAGTGTAAATATGATTCCTGTAGTGCATTGCTTGGTTTTGTGGTATTTCAATAGCACTATGCCACTTTCATTAAAAATTGTTTCTTCCCAAGGTATTACTGTCTTGCAGCAGCTGCAGCATTGCTAAAATATGTTGAATTTATTCAAAATTCAGTTTATGCTCCTAAATCACTGAAGATGCATTTCCAGGGGAGTGAGAAAACAGCTATGATAGATTCATCATCAGCACAAAATCTTGAACTAGTAGTTAATAACAGAGATTCTCGGTAAGAGTATTTAAGTTTATAAATTGCACTTTTATAAAGTTGTATTTGACACAATCATCATGGAAACTTGTTGAAAGAGCTGACCATTATTTATATGCCATTTTATACCATTCCGAGCTTTAAAAAAATATTTGGACAGAGAAAGACATTACAATTCAGCACAAAATTTCCATCATAGGAAATACTACAAGTGAATTGCAGGAAGATATGATATATAGGCAACTTTTCATTGATGTCTGTATTTTGTTCAAACTTATAAATTATGTTGATGCAAAATTTCACAGAGTGTGAAAATAGAGAGGCAACATTTCTCAAGAAGTTGGATTTAAATGCCTAGGTTTTATTTATTTTAGACAAGATAAACACTCCAGGCTTGAAAGGTTGCTTTGTTTTTCCTTAGCTCTAAGGAATCTTAACTAGGTGAACTTGCTTTAGCAGGAGGGTTGGATGAAATGATCTCCAGAGGTCCCCTCCAACACCTACCTCTCTGTGATTCTGTAATAGTGGCAAACAAGTAATTTCTATAATGATGGTCATGTGCAGTGTGGTACTTGATTGCATGATAGTTGTCCATAATGAGGGCAATGCTTGGAGCACTTTCTTCACCAGGAGTTACTTGCCTTTAGGCAGAAGAAGCTGCAAGGTTTCCCTTCTCAAGACAGCTATACTTCCGGTTAGATACAGAGAGACTAAGTACTTTGCTCTCTACCAAGTTCTGAGATCTTCCTCTGTTTAGAAGCTCACTCATCACTCTGATGTAAAAAGGGGAGCCTGGAGATTCCTCACTCTCCAAGTATTACTCATAAGAGCTTTCCACTTGGAGGGATGTCATAGAATCATAGAGTGGCTTGTATTGGAAGGGGCCTTCACAGATCACCTTATTTCAACCTCTCTGCTGTGTGCAGGGACATCTTTGACTAGATAAGTTGGTAAGTTGTCCTTACTCTTCTGCCACTGCTTCCTCCCCTTTCCCCTTTTCTTTTTCTCAAGTTTTTGTGGAGATTGCATAGTACACAGTTAGATCTGTTCTTCAGAAGTGGGAGGTAACTATAGTTTCTTTCTGTTCACCTATTGTGCTCTATCCCCAGTTCATTCTTGTTCCATTGCTTCATATGTAACTAAGAACCAGCCACTTTAAGATTGGTATCCTTAGAGCATTATTTCTCTGAAAGCTGCTCCTAATTCCACAGATGGTTTTGAGAGGGAGGAGGTCACAAAAAACGAGGAAAATACTGACTACAAATGTATTGCTATACTTCAGAAAATTATATAGTGAGGGCTAATATTATGTTATTAAATTACATTCAATTACCTGTATTCCTGAACTACGTAGTTCATATAATATACGTGGCAAGGTGCTAAGCATCCCAATAGCATGCCTCAAATTCGTAGGATACTCTTTATCTGAAAATGTCACTTGCCATTTACCATCTTTACTTTTTTGTGAGTGTATTCTTCACATCTGTTTTGTTTTCAAAGGAACAATCATACGCTTTTCGGTGTCCTAAATTATACTAAAACTCCAGGTGGAAGTCGAAGACTTAGATCCAATATCCTGGAGCCTCTAGTTGATGCTGAAACCATTAACACAAGGCTGGACTGTGTTCAGGAATTACTTCAGGATGAGGAGCTCTTTTTTGGTCTTCAAGCAGGTAGTAGTTTGCTTTTTAATACACAGTAGTATATTTCTTTTATACATTTTTTCTAATCTATTGAAGTATGTAGTATGACTCCTTATGTTTGAAGAATATTTTTTTTTTTATGATTTGTTAGGTGACACTCATATAGTGGACACTTAAAAAAATGAGTAATCTTTCTTATGCTAGTGATGTTTTTCCAAGTATTTTGCTAAGAAAACTGAATTTCTCTCAAAGTGGACATAATTCAGTGAACTAATATCTTTTTCAAAGACTTTGAGTTTGTCTTTTTACCTCTATTGCTAGGTGCTTACTGTGTTGGAAGTATATAAGTATACAAAATGAATACATTAAAAACACGTGTTGTGTATGCATATTTTTTTTCCATTGCTTCCTAAAACATAGTGGTCCAGACAAATGTAAAAAAAATACAATACCCAAGTATGAGTTAGTCCACCTGAAGTTGGATAATGTAATCTTAATTTTTATCACAAGGGAAATGTGATTCAAACTAATAAAAAGAACATTGCTGAATTGATACATGTCCACCTGTACAATAATCACTACATGCTTAGATATAGTGAGTATAATTGCAACAAAATAACAAAGATAGAAGCTATTTTTAACCTTTTTTTCACCTGATAAATAATTTGTGAAGATAGAATGAAAGAAAAAGATTCTCCTAAGTATCAATAAATAATTGTGTGCATTTAAATATAAATGGATTTTATTGCAATTTCAGTTCAATTTCTGATCTATTTACTTTTGTTTTACAGTTATCTCCAAATTCCTGGATACAGAACAACTACTTTCAGTTTTGGTACAAATTCCAAAGCAGGATACAGTATGTTTCAAAATGCACCTTAGATGATGATTTACCTGGTTATGACATGCAATATTAAAATCTGATATTTATAGACAGGCATGATAAGAAAAACACTGCACCTCAAAAATCGTGTAATAACGTTACTATAGATTGAGAGCATATCTTATTTTACATCAGTAGAAGGCTCTTACAGAAAATTTGGGTTTGCTTCAATCTCACATTCATCTTAATTTATTCAGATTGACTTCCAAAAATATTTACTTTTTCGTCACTCCCCACCTTATTCTTCATAAGTGTACATCCTATTTGATACATCCCATCCTATTCACCTCAGCATAAAAGGAAAAACTGTATAACATAAATTTACTCTCTTCTTTTTGGAGGTTAATACGATTTTTGATATCCTAAAAAAAAAATAATAAGTGTCTTACTAGAAATTAAATAGTTTCTTAGTCTTCGTGTAATACAAATCAATAGTCTTTATTGCCTGAAAAATTATTCTGAACAAGGTTCTCCAAGAAGCACTTTGACTTTGCTGAGCTGCATATATAGAGGAACTTAAATCTGTATTCAATTACTAAGTCAATTGTGTAAAGATACAAAGCCATAAATGAGACTTACCTGTAGTTTCTGAGACACGGACATTGTATGAGCTAAGCACAACTTTTTCATGCAGGAATTAAGTGTTTCCTCTGAACAACAACCAGCTGACGGAAAACAGTATATGCACTTGCATAGCATAAGCAGTACAAAATGAGAGAAGTTTCCATTACACTGACTCTTCTTGTAAGCAGAGTACCTTACATCTCAAGCACACAGAGAGATATGTCTGGGTTATGAATGCTGTCTTGAAGTCCCTTCTGCATCCAGTTCTCAGCTTGACCCATGCTTCTCTTAACCTTTGAATGTAGGAAATAAGAAATGTATCGGAGAATTGATTACTCTTAGGTTTTCTCGGGGTCCCATGTTGCAGATTAAGAGTGCCCTACTCTTGTCTGTTACTTTAAGTAACACATCTTACAAGGCGAACCAAAATGAGACTCAGACAAAAGCATTTATTCATAAGAGCATAGAAAAAGCTATAAATGCTTGCAACAGCATAGTTTAGTTGAAAGACAAGCACTATTACTTTTATCTACTTATGTTAAGGCTTCAGCAGGAAGGTATTTTATCCCTTATCCACTTGACACTGCCAGCCATGGTCTGTCCGAGTGTCTTATGCCTTGCGTTGCATTTGTTAGAGTGCATTCAGAAACTTAACCAGCAGAGAAGGCTTCCATCACAGATCACCTTTGAGAGAATTTGAATTCAAGTTCCTTAGAACCACCCTTTCCTCCTCAGTATTTATAGTGAATTTCCCCTTTGAAGTCTTTTAGGAGCTTAAGACAGATTTAATCATTCTGCTTTGAAAATCACACTAACATTTTTAACCAGGAGATAGTTGTGGTTGATTAAACTAAGGTTTCTCTTCCTTCAGTGTGCCAATGTGTCTTTGTTAGACTGGACGTCAGCTCCTGTTCTTAACTAGTTTGTAAACAAAAGTTGGTGAAGAGGATATAAAAGCGTTCTCCCTCCTAGTGACTATTAACATGTTTCAAAGAAAGTTTATTTCTTTCATCAGACCTGGCCTCATATCAATATGTACATTAACACATGCGATACAGGTATCAATACAAGATAAATACACGTAGCTTACTCCTGGATCTTGGTTGAGGCCAGACATGATAACCACAGAGAGCTTGAGATAACCAAACCTCAGCATTTTTCTACTAAGCATATTCTAACCATTCCATTAGGAGTTACGTTTGCCTGCAGTACTTGAGTAGGATATATCTGTCAATGTTTTGAAGGCTTTTCCTTGCCTGTGGTTGTGCCAGCATCATTTCAACTCTTCCACCTCTCAATGTCTTCTCACGTGATGACTTACCTGCTTAGATAAATTACGTGTCTAACGTCAGTTTAAGAAATCAGGTACAGACTCCAGCAGATAAATCTCTTTAGTGACATATCCAAAAAGCTGAATGTTTACTGCTCCTATATTTCCTTGTAATATTCCTGTGTAACATGAATGAAAGATCAGTTGTGACTAAAACTGTCAAACTGGATGCCTTTATATATGCGTACACCAAATTTTTAACTGCAGTGTTTTCAGTTTTGTTTGACTCCAATATAGCAGAGCTTACTGTTCATGAAACAAACATGTCTGTTCAAGTGCAAACTCAGTTGCTTTTATTAAATGCTAAATTAACCCTTTCAATATACTCTGCTCCCACTCTCCATAAAAACTGTAATTGCAAAATGTTCCACCAGTCAACAGATGAGATTCTTATCTGAAAAGTCTACTGTTTCAATTACTAGAAGTGTGAGTGGTATGTTCAACTTGAGCATTCTCTCATCCTAAGGAAGTCTGTCAACTGGCAATCTTACTGAGATGTGTTACATGAAAATTCTTGTTATTGGTGAAATCAAGTACTTCCTCTTATGAAATCTGCATATATGAACAAATTAAAGGTATCTGGACACCCCCCCACTTCCCTCCACCCCCAACTTCTCTTGAAAAGACCTTCTTGTCTCAATCACGAAGGATCCTTAGAAGCTGGATCAACATCCAACTTTCAGTGGAAATGAAGACTACCTGCTCTGGATTACTTGATCTGAAAAACAAATTCAGTGGATTCTGTGCATGATGAATTTCAAGGCATGTGACAGATTGATTCAATCTCTCACAGAGAAGATTTAAATTAATTTCCAGGCAATAAAAAAGTTAAACTAAGACTGATCCACTGACATAGCACTTAAATTTGTAGGACTTAAGTCTTTAGCACAAAACCAGAGTCAACCGCTTCTCTGAATTGTAATGCTTTATATACTAGAGTGACTGGACAGATTAATTTCAGATGATGTAAAGGATAGACTTGCATTTTAGTCATTAATGAATGAGTCATAAAGAAGTAGCATTATATAGAAGAGTTATCAACTGTGGTTTTATTCATGAATTTTCTTCAGTTGACCCTAAAGTACAACATGTACAAAGATGCACTTTTAATAGCACTTCAGTTAAAGTTCCTGTAAGAACTATTTTAGCAAAGGTAACTTCCTTTTCAAAATACCAGCTTTTCATGTATGACCTTATTTGTCCTTTTGATGTCTGATTTCATCATAGGACAGACCTCATAATTATTTGCACATTATGATTCTTCTGTTAATACATTTAGCATTGTTTAGTTCCTATCTTTTACAGAAAATAACTTTATATAGAAGGTAAGATAAGGCAAGAGATGCCCTATACCACAAGAATAGAGGTGTGAAAAGAAGAGAAAATATTTCACACGGGGTCATGTTCCTGTGTTCATGTTGAAAACTGACACTAGATTTTCTTTGGAACAGAAGAAAATGTGCTTATCTATGTTGGTTTCTTAAAATCCTCTCACACAGTGCATATGCTGTGCTATAGCATCAACAGCAATATTCTTTATCATAAACATTAATGGGACGCACATAACAAGGTGGCATGTGTATGTGGACAAAACACTTTGAAGAGCATTCATTATTGCAAGCAAAATTTTTAAACATTTACTGGATTTTTTTTTTTTAATTGCATGGGTAGATGCTTAAGGATATAAATATATTAACCAAAGGTAAGTCAACCAAATTGGGTTATGTTGTGTTTAACAGCATTTATGAAAAGGGCTGTGCTCCTTAGTTATGATGCATAATGTATTTCCTTTGAGAGTCTACAAGCTATGTAAGGCTTGTATAGAGTTGTGTGTACATAAAAGATTAAAAGGAGTTTTCACAGCTTGGCTTAGCAGTGTTGTCAATTATTATCAGTGCAGACGTATGAAAATATTAGCTACTGATGGGCAATCTATCACAATAGGAAATGTAAAATTTAAACACTTTTTTATGTAGTTATACATGGAGTTGTCAAAGCGAGCTTATAAAGTATTTAGCAGTTTTCATTAAAAGTGTAATCTTATTACAGTTAACACTATGAGTTCTGCTAGTTCTTAAGTAGTTTTTTAAACAGGTAGACATACTAACACCGCCAATATTTATAAATTTTTTCTGCAGGTTAAAACTGCTGAGTCAAAAATAACTAACTTAATCTACCTGAAACATACTCTAGAACTTGTGGAGCCTCTAAAAGTAAGCTTTGTAATTTTTTATTCCCTTTTTTTCCCCCCCCCATAAAGTACAGAATATTTTGTCCTTATTTCTGTACAGTGCAGTTTGTTAAATTTCATTGAAATCTCAAGTTGGAAGGGACTGATAAGGAACATTGAGTCAAAAAACCCCACAACTTTGTGTTCTATATTTCGATGTAACACAACACAATACCAGCAACATAGTCTGTTAATTCTTAAGCCAACTTAAAATATTAATTTGAGTTTAATACTCTTAATATCTGGATTCCTACCATTACCAGAATAATTGTTTTTATAAGAAACATTTAACTGAAACTCCTGACGAGATTCTGTAAGCTGCTTATGCAACTGCTAATAATTCTCAGTGATTCGAAGAACTTTCAGTCCTTTAAAAGAGCTACAAAAAGAAGTAACTGTTCATGGCCATATTTTAATCTTCAACAGACCACTTTAAGAAGCTGTAACACACCACTGCTAAAGGCTTATTACAATTCTCTTGAAGATACAAGGTATTTATCATAATACTTTAGCTAAAGTGTTAGAAACTCTCATCTTTCTTAAGATTAAAGATAAAAGATTAAAGACACAGTATCTTTGCCTATTTGTACTTGCAGTTATAGCCTAAGTCTTTTGCCTAAAAGATTATTTTAATTGTCAAAAATTCTAATTTTCAACTAGAAAACAAATACAAGTGAAAAAAACAAAACACAAAGTTAGCTATGATACTGCAATTGTTGATGAACTGCACTTGAATTAGAAGTAATTCTGAAAAGATGGAAATAGTAATTTCCTAGAGTTCTCATAATAATGCAAAAATCCACTGTTGCTTGTACATTTGAAAAATAATTTCTATTTCCCAAAGATTTGAATGACATATTTGGTCAGACTTGAGTATAGTCATACTTCATTCTGAAGAGAAAATAGACATGAAATTTACGTTTAGTTTTAACAGTAGATAATTTGTATCAGCTATTTGTAATACTCTTAATTGTAATTTTGGGATGATATTGCGAATAAAAATCATAAAGTATTATGTAGCTAATTAGCAATACAACTAATTTTGTAGATTTGGAATTATACTTGAAAAGATTACAACTGTAATTAATGATGATACAAGGTACATGAAAGGATGTCTGAGTATGAGGACCCAGAAATGCTATGCTGTTAAGCCTAACATCAATGAATTCCTTGACATAGCACGTAGAACATACACAGAAATTGTGGATGACATAGCAGGTATTTGTAAACCAGGATTTTATTTATTTGGAGTTCAAGGTACATTGTACCTGGCATATAGAAGCCATGTAGTTCTAGATATTATAATCTTCTTATATGTAAAAAGTATTTTGTATAAACTGATTGTCATTGATAAGTAATTGAAGTATTTTGAGATATACATTGAGATTCTGTTCTTGTAGATAAAACTTCAGATTTATTTTAGTGAAGTTGAACAATTATATTGTGATTCCTATATTTAAAACTCTGTTGCTCCATCCCCTAAATGTACAAAAAGATGAGTAATGTAACAGAATTATTCCAAGTAAAACAGCTGAATCTTTGTTTTAGCTTCTTGAACTAAAATATCTGAGTTCCTTGTCCTTTGTATTTTAGGCAGACTTGATCTATTTATGGACTGCTTTTTAGCCAAGCTATTAAGAGTTGGAAAATACAAATGAAAGGAGTTTTAGCATAATGTCCATTATTGTGCTTTGGTAGCCTTCCTGCTTATCATTAAGTCAAAATAGAAGAAAAAAATTTTTTCTTCTAGAATGGATCTCCTTTTTATTAGTATAAAGCATTGTTTTCTAGCTAAAGAACCATCTTCTTATTTACTGTATAGTTGCTTAAAGTAATTACTTAAAAGCATAAGAAACTTCAGCATCTGTCTCAAGTTGTGAGCCTCCTTCTTCCTTCTAATCTTAAATTCCAGACAGTACACAGTGAAAAGTACAAATGCTATTGGATTTTATTTCCTAAATCTTCCAAAATTTGTTAGCTGCTACAATTCCGGAATGTGTGAACAGATGGGTTCCCCTTGCTCTTTTTCACTGTAGCCCACATGCTTGCAGAAGGGACTCTTCTTTCTTCCTCTTTACTGCATTAAACCCCTAAGTGACTCCAAGATGGAAATACTGGTGTTGTCTATCTGGACTTCTGTAAGGCTTTTCATATAGTCCTCCACAACAGTAGACTCATAGAATCGTTTAGGTTGAAAAAGACCTTTAAGATCATTGAGTCCAACCATTAACCCAGCACTGCCAGGTCACCACTAAACCATGTCCCTCAGCACCAC